>RJWJ010004389.1:0-76431 GCA_004363605.1 Indri indri
AGATGATAGATTGTTTCACAAACTGTGCAATAATGAAAAAGAATTTGAAATTTGAATGCCTTCTCCAAGCTTGCCAAAGAAAGACTTTGTTCACTGCTTGATACTATTATAGAATTTTCATGAAAATTCTACAATGAAAAATTAAACATTGAAGTTAAAATATTGCAAAATTACATGACATATCTTTTCAATATATTTGAAAAGTTAAACGGCTCCTTTTTTAAGCTGCCAGGAAATGAGAACACTCTCATTAAAGTGAAGGATATTATCATAGAATTAATTAGCAAACTTACATTATTTTAAAATAATCTTTTTCTTCAAGATTTTTCCATCTCCATCCCTGCAATAAATAGATAGAAATATGCTTAATGATACTGATTTGGAAATGTATTTCTCTCACTTAGACATTATATCTAAAAGGCATAATAGTTAAATTTAAAGATTTTTATGAACTTAAAATACCAAATTGGGTGATTTATATATTTGAAACAAACATGGATCATGTTAGCCAACTTTGCTGGAGTCATTAAAACAAAATAAAATATCAAAAAAACAAATCAGAAATTTTGAGGCCACAGAACAATTTAATCAGTCTATTTACAAAAGGTTTCAGATCCAGTGAAAATGTTCATACCCACTTCCTTGGAAAGAAGGTAAAGTAACAGTATTTCTAACTATATTATTAGATGAAAGGGGCTCAGTGCAGTAGTGCAATTACTACAAAAGCAAAAGCACTAAGAGAAGAGACGGAAGAATCATATTAATAGGTCAAAGCCAATACTATAAAATTAGTTAAGATGCATAAGTGCAGGGATTTTACTGCATTTCATTAACAAGGTTGTTTTAAAAATATTTCATATTATCATTATATACACATATATTTAAATTTTTAGTGTCATAACATTATTTAGAAAATATTTATTTGGGGGTATTATTTGACTTGTTTTTCACTCTTAATCTAATGCTTTCCTGGGAAGCCTACCATAAAATTTCTTTTT
Organism: Indri indri; assembly: GCA_004363605.1. Taxonomy (NCBI): domain Eukaryota; kingdom Metazoa; phylum Chordata; class Mammalia; order Primates; family Indriidae; genus Indri; species Indri indri. The sequence goes on from RJWJ010004389.1 coordinate 999, forward strand.
ACCCTTTTGTACTAGTTTCTATGCCATTCCCTATCCTCCAACAGTTATCAAAGGATATGATCTCCAAGATGTTGTTGAGCACTAAGAACTAAATGTATGCCTCTTTATTTTATAGTAAGGGCATTCTATAAACTTCATAGAAATTGTCTATGTAGATATATTACATTATCTATGAATTGCATTTCAGGAGAGTAAAGGGGACATTACAAAATATTAGTTATATAAAAGGAGGCATTAGGTCTCATAAAGATGAGAACCGATGGATTAAAGGAAGAGTTCCTTGTGAGTAAAGACCTAAAATAGGATGAAGAAACTAGAGAATTGAGCAGAGATTGCCAGGAAAAGATTAAGACTGATAAGCTGAAGGCTCACCTGAAGGGTTAGTGAGAGAATGTGGTTTTGCTACTCACTTTTACAAAAGTAACTATAAAATGAATAGTCAATACAAAAACTCCCTGTAGTCTTTAGAACCATAAAACATGTACACAGGTATTTTCAAAATCTTGGTATTTGATTTCAGACTACCACGATTTACAAAGATTAAACCAAGAATGATTATTCTTTGTAGTCAAATAAAATCTTTGTAACTCTGTGTTATAAAGTCTTGTATGATTTTTAACTGGGGTGTCAAGACGATCAAATGGGGGAAAGAACAGTCCTTTCAACAACTGGTGCAGAGACAACTGGGTATCTATTTGCAAAAACATGAAGTTGAACACCTACTTCATCTCATATACAAAAATTAACTCAAAATGTATCAGACTTAAATGTAAGAACTAAAAGTATATAACTCTTAGAAGTAAACATAGGAGGCTGGAGAAGATGCATGGTCCAGAAGAGGGAGAGAGAATTTACTCTTCTTCCATCTTTTTGTTCTATTTGGGGCCTCAACATATTGAATAATGCCCACTCACATGGGCGAGGGCAGATCATCTTTACCCAGTCTACTGATTCAAATGCTAATCTCTTCCAGAAACACCCTCATAGACACCCTCAGAAATAACGTTTTACCAGCTATCTGGGCATCCCTTAACCCAGTCAAGTTGACACATAAAACCAACCATCACAAACACCAAAAAGCACAGATGATGAAAGAAAAAATATATGAATAAGCCTCTGTCAAAATTAATTTTGTGCTTCAAAGAACATCATCCAGAGAGGGAAAAGACAACCCACAGAATGGAAAAAATAAAATTTTGCAAATTATATATCTGATAAGGGGCTTACATCTAGAATATACCAAGAACTGTTACAACTTAAGAACAATAAAAAATGAATTTTAAAATAGGCAAAGGATCTGAATAGATATTATTCCAAAGAAGATATACGAATAGCCAATAACCACATGAAAAGATGCTCAGCATCACTGGCCAATATAGAAATGTAAATCAAACTCACAATGACCAGGATAGCTAAAATAAAAAAGACAGATGATAACAAGTATTGGCGAGGATGTAGAGAAATTGGAGCCCTTGCATATTGCTGGTGGGATTGTAAAATGGCCACTTTGGAAAACAGTTGAGCAGTTCTTCAAACATTTAAACTTAGAGTTACCATATATGATCCAGCAATTTCACCCCTAGGTATACAACCAAGAGAATTTAAAACATACATTCACTCAAAAACCTATGCATGAATGTTCATAGCAGCATTATTCATAATTACCAAATAGCAGAAACAACCCAAATGTTCATCAACTAATACACAGAAAAACAACATATGGTATATCCATATAGTGGAATGTTATTTGACCATAAAAAGGAATGAAGTACTGATACACACTCAGTATGGATGCACCTTGAAAACATCATGCTAAGTAAAAGAAGCCAGATATGGAAAAAGACCACATATCATATGATCCCATTTATACGAAATGTAGGCAAAACCATAGAGTCAGAAAGTAAATCAGTGGTTTCCAGGGTTTGGGGTAGGGAGGAATGGGAAGTAGATGCTAATGGGCATGGGGTTTCTTTTAGGGGTGATGGCAATTGTTGTACAACTCTGTGAATACATATACTAAAAGCCATTGAATCATATACTTTATTTTTTTTCTGTTTTCTTTTCTTTTTTAAAAAGTTATTTTTATAGATTTAGAGAGCACAAGTGCAGTTTTGTTACATGAACTGAACCATATACTTTAAAAGGTTGAATTCCATGGTATGTGAATTATATTTCAATAAAAGCTACTATTTTAAAAAGATTCTGTATACAGGATTCCTTTATACAACAATCTGACCCAGTGCTTTTTTTTTAATTATTATTATTAAGAGACAGGGTCTGTCTCTGTCACCCAGGCTGGAGTACAGTGGCCCAATCATAGCTACTGCAGCCTCAAACTCCCGGGTTCAAGCTATCCTCTGGCCTCAGCCTCCCAAGTAGCTAGGATTAGAAACGCATGCCACTACACCCAGCTAATCATTTTTTATTTTTTGTAGAGACAGGGTCTTGCTGTATTGCCCAAGCTGGTCTCAAATTCCTGGCCTCAAGCAATCCTCCCACCTCAGCCTCCCAAAGTGCTGGGATTACAGACATGAGCCAACATGCCTGGCCTGCCCTACTGCATTTAATGTACAAACCTTTTTCTAAGAATTCAGTTTACAGCCTATTTTCTGGGTTTTAGATGAAATGAGGTGTAATTATAATGTATTTACTTATTTGGGGGGCTTCACTCATTTGTTGTTTTTATAAATATTTACTGAGTGCTTACAATATGATAGGCATCAATGAATTAAGAATATGCAAAATGGAATTTTCCTTTTCCTAAAAAAATTAGGAAAATTCAAGTATCTTCCTAACTTTTCTCTTCCCATCATTTTCAAGGCTTCACATCTTTTTTTTTTTTTTTTTTCGAGACAGGGTCTTGCTCTGTTGCCAGGGCTAAAACGCAGTGGTGTCATCATAGCTCACTGCAGCCTCCCAACTCTTGGCATCCAGCAATCCTCCTGCCTCAGCCTCCCAAGTAGCTGGGACTATAGGCATGCGCCATTACACCCAGCTAATTTTTCTATTTACTGTAGAGACAGGATCTCACTATTGCCCCAGCTGGTCTCGAACTCCTGGCCTCAAGCAATCCTCTTGCCTCAGCCTTCCAAAGTGGCAGGATTACAGGTACGAGCCACTGCACCGAGTCCACATCTCTTTTTACAGAATGTATTAGATGTTTGACGTGGACTTATATCTGTATTAGATGTTAGATATGATACCTATAAACAGGAAGTTTACTTTCTTAAAAAGAGATAAAAAATAATTCTTAAAACATTTGGTTAAAAGTTTGGAATAGTTAAGCATAAGAAAAAAAGTATTTTCATCATGCTATATTCTTTGCAGGTCCATTCTCCTACATTAATGTTCTCTTGGCCATAACATATCCCTAGAGCAGCTTTTTCTCACTATTGGTATTTCAAAGTTATTTCTTGGTTTGTTTGTTTGTTTGTTTGTTTTTAAGAGACAGGGTCTCGCTATGTTGCCCAGCATGGAGTGCAGTGGCTATTCACAGGCACAATCATCACCCACTACAGCCTCAAACTCCTGGGCTCAAGTGATCCTCCTATCTCAGCCTTCTGAATAGCTGGGCCTACAGGCACATGCCACTGCACCTGGCTCTCACAGGTTTTTGTTTAAGTAGTTTTCAAATAACCCAGAGTTTTATAAACTTTCATCAACAATTTTAAGTAGTCTCATATTCCCTGTAACCCAGGTTACAGGGTCTGCAAAGCATTGTGACCTAGCAGTTGTCCCCAGAACTGCACTAACCCTACCCAGAACCACATCTATGACCACAGACAAACTTGTCGTAACAGATAGAAGTGTAACAATTCCTTCTCAACACAAAAATCAAGTTTCTGACAGCCCCTGTATTTGAGATATTCATGTACAGGACCATAATTGAGAAAATAGATTTGGAGGGATTGTAACTATAGGTGGAAGCTTTGAAAAACTTAATATTTTTACCATTCACAAAAATAAGATTATAGAGACTAAATGACATTGTACATATCTTAAATTAGTAATGTTGGATATACTTTAATAATCCATGTGCCCATCCTTGTCACTAGAAACATTTTAGGATCCTTCTCACAACCTCAACAAGATATTTATAATTTTGTTTTGTTGCAGATATTATATATACAAAGAAGTTTTTTTTTTCATGTCTTGTCCTTTCTGCAAATGTTGAGTGGTTTTTGATTTCATATAATCTGGAGATGGTGACTTCTTGCTTCCAGACCCTTCTGTAGTCCAAAGACACAGAATCACTTGGACGTCTGAAATGCTTTGAGAAGCTTTTATTTGAACTATTTGGCGCAGCTAAGTGTTTTCCAACCTTCCTCCCTTAATACCGTGTTATGTAGCCTTATCCTTGGCCGTGAACAATTTGTACGAAACACTTCTCATCAGCCCTTTCTGCAGAGTGCCAGGTTTGAGTGCCTTCCCTACTAAGAACTAGTTTAGATCCAAGAACTAACTTTACTTATACCCATCTTCCTTTATTTCTTCAGATAATGCAAAATCTACTTTAGTGCTGACATTAGCTTTGCCTCCCTTTTGTATCTTTAGCATCTCTTTTTCCTAATTACTGTAAGAGTAGTACTTAGAATCTAAATTGGTGAGGAAAAGGCACTTAGAAGTACACTAGGATTACCTGCATTTTGAGTAAGGGAACTTGAGCTTCGGGCAGGGATCACAGAGCTCCCCTTGGCTTATGACAGCCTACTTTATCTTCCATGGAAGAGAAACAGAATAAGGCACAGTTCTTCTAGGCTGAAAGTTTTTAGTAAATCACATTTTTTATTCCCCAGGATTTCTGTATAGAGCACTCACTATTGGTTTCTTTTTCAATATTAAAAAAAATTGTTCTGCTTTATCCTCTACTATTGTTATTTTTCTGTACCTTTTTCAAATTCCTTTATTTTACCCCATCTTTTCTCTTCTTCCAAGTGCTCAGTGTTTGTATTTTCCAAGTCTCCAACCTGGCTTACCTGTCTTAGCAATTAAAGTACTAAACAGCCTTTTCTCTGAATAGTTAGATACCCTGTAAAGGACACTCCTAGGCTGGATGTGGTAGCTCATGCCTGTAATGCCAGCACTTCGGGAGGCCAAGGTGGGAGGAATGCTTGAGCCCAGGAGTTCGAGACCGGCCTGGGCAACATAGCAAGACCATATCCTTACAAAAAAAAAATTAGCCAGGTGTGGTGGCATGCACCTGTAGTCCCCGGTACTCAGGATGTTGAGGCAGGAGGATTGCTTGAGCCTGGGAGTTGGAAGTTGCAGTGAGCTGTGAATGCACCACGTCACCCCAGCCAGCCTGGGCAACATAGCAAGACCCCATCTCTAAAACAAAAAAAATTGTTTTTAAAAAAGGAAACTCCTGGCCGGGCGCGGTGGCTCACGCCTGTAATCCTAGCACTCTGGGAGGCTGAGGCAGGTGTATCACTCGAGGTCAGGAGTTCGAGACCAGCCTGAGCAAGAGCGAGACCCCGTCTCTACTAAAAAAAATAGAAAGAAATTATCTGGACAACTAAAAATATATAGAAAAAATTAGCCGGGCATGGTGGCGCATGCCTGTAGTACCAGTTAGTTGGGAGGCTGAGGCAGTAGGATCGCTTGAGCCCAGGAGTTTGAGGTTGCTGTGAGCTAGGCTAATGCCATGGCACTCACTCTAGCCAGGGCAACAGAGTGAGACTCTGTCTCAAAAAAAAAACAAAAAAAAAAAAAAGGAAACTCCTTCAAAATGTTCATAGGTGCTGCTAACGAAGCAGAAATGCAAGCTGGCTAATGGGAGTCTGTTGCAATACAAGGTTCTCATGTTATTTTTCTTATTTATTTTTGTTTGTTGAATGCAGGTAATATACTTTATAATTCAGGAAATCCAGATTAAATGAGTACAATTAATGCCAGGTAAATTTAAATGTCAACTTCTGAGGTAAGAGGATAGAAGAAAACAAATAAAAATTAGGAATCTATTCTTAAATGTAACACTGTGGGGAGGCAGTTTGCAGAGCAGTTAAGAACACAGGCCCTAGAGCCAGAATGTCTGAGTTTGAATTGAGCTTGATCCCTCATTGACTGCAGCTTTGAGTACATTTCTTATCTTTGTTTTGCTTCAGCTTTCTCATCCATAAAGTGGAAGATAGTTTTTCTCTCATATGGTTGTTATAAGGATTAAATTAGTTTATAAAAAACACTTAGGGCTGGGCATGGTGGCTCACGCCTGTAGCACCTGAGAGGCCGAGGCAGGAGGATCGCCTGAGCTCAGGGGTTAGAGACCAGCCTAAGCAACAGTAAGAGCCCATCTCTACTAAAATAGAAAAAATTAGCCAGGTGTGGTAGTGCATACCTGTGGTCTCAGCTTCTTGGGAGGCTCAGGCAGAAGGATTGCTTCAGACCAGGAGTTGAAAGTCGCTGTGAGCTAGGCTGGATGCCACAGCACTCTAGCCCTGGGGACAGAGTGAGACTGTGTCTCAAAAACATACAAATAAACAAACACTTAGAACAGTGCCTGGAAATAGTAAGCACTACATAAATGTCAGTTACTATCACTCAAAATTACAATAATGAATAGATCGAGGCTTCAGAAATATGTTAGTTTTGAGAAATATGGATATTTTGTAATGTTTCTGATTTTTAAAAGATCGAAAATGTGGTTTGGATTCATCCAAAAAAATGTTTGGCTTATAACTGACTAATGAATATTTAAGAAAGAAATCATTTTGTAAGACCCAGTATAGAGGGGAAAATTCACTAAGAGGAGATGCCTGGCCAGCATAAAAACCATTAAAGGAATCCTAAGCGTGATGTTAAACTCAACTCTGAAACATAAGCTCTACATTATTGTCCTATCAGGTCTCAAGTTCCTGGCATGTCACGGAAGCAGACAGACTTGGTTTTTTTCAAGTAGTCATTCTTTGTTATTGCTTTTGACTTAGATAAGCTACCTTGAGAAACTTTTTGTAGGCTTTGTGATTGTTATTTAAAGTGATAGCTGTGAAAGACTGTCAAAATATCTTTAACATTGTGCTTTTCGAAAAGAAAGGATAATTCCTTTGAAAGTAATGAGTAGATAATAGAATCCCAGATATCAGAAAGAAAAGTCTGTGAGCTCATGGATGGCATTCATCTGCCAAGACAGGGGAGACTGTTTCAGGGGCTAACAGGTTTTGCTTGCTTCATTCTGCTGAGCACACTCAAGTTGCTACAATGAGGGCAAAATACACTAGGCAGTGCCCCAGCAATTACTTTTCCAGCCAGGAAAGACCATAGCCCTTCTGCCTCTCTACAGTAATGGCCAATTCACAGCCATCTAAGAGTCTGGCTTTTCATTGAAGATGTGACTGACTTGAATGGCCTACATGTTTATTACATATTTAATACATGTGTTAGGTAGATAGCGAGGGATTCCGGGTCTCCTAGGAATGAAAGTGGGTGCTGTGGCCCCCATCTTGGTCCTGCCCCTCCCTAGTCTCCCAAGCAACTGCCATACCTGGGGAGGAGGGAATACCCTACAAATTTGCCAATCATAACTTAGCGTGCCAGCTGCAAAAGAATACAGAGGTCTCTCTAGCCCAAGGGCCAAGCAGCATAGGTACCAGAGTCTAGAAATTAACCTAGAATAACCTGCATCTGTAGTAATGCAACTCCCAACTGTCCAATCAAAGTGGTTCCATGGTGACGTCTGAGCCACAGGGAGGTCCCAACCCGGGCACTATAAAACAAGACACAGACCATAACCAGGCTCTTTTTGCACCCTTTCTTTTGCTCTCCCTTTGCTGCCAAAATGGGTCCGGTCGTCTTCTGTGGCATATGTATCATGCTCTGTAAACCTATATCTTGCTCTTGCCCTATAATCCTATCTTTCTCTCCTCAATAAACCTCGTTTTCATGCTTGCCTAACTTTGGTGCGTGTCATCATTCTTTAGCCATGCACGTGCCAAGAACCAACATTTTCACACTGAAACCTGACACGTGTACTTGTTGTAATAATATTTCTAAACAAAAATTTTACCTTATAACAACCAATTTTTCATTATCTATACATGAGTTATGGCAGCTTACAGCCAATGTGGAGATTAATGATACAAAAATAAAGCACAAATCTGAATTTTGAACTGAGAGCATGTATAAAAGGATTATAGCATTAATTACAAGAGTTAGAACTTCAGAATTTGAGAGGCAGCATGATTTGGTGGAGCAAATACAGGTTTAGGAGGCAGACTGGTGAGATTTGAATCCTACCTTGTTTATTTCCTACTCATTTGAAACTGCACTAGCTATTTAATCCCTCTAAGCCTATTTCTTCATCTATAAAATGGGCACAATATTGACCTTTAAACCTTGCAAGAATTCAATTAGATATATATGTGAAAGGCAGAAAAATTTTGTCTCTCCAGTAGTCTATTCAACTACTCCCCCTCCCATGGGGGGGCTGGGGGAATACCAGAACACTAAATTTCCAGAAAAACCGTCAAAGTTTTCAGTAAAAGAATATTTTCTGTGTAAAATTATTACCAAGAAAGTACTTTATAGGCAGTGGCAGAGGGGAACCAACCCTCAATCAGTCTAATAATCACCTTGATTATTAACTCTGTGGTAACTAAATCTCAAAGTACAAAAAGGGGAGATTTTCCTTAGTATTGCAATGAAAACACCGTTTGTATACACAGCAAGGAGACCCAGGAACCTTAACATTTTCCCTCATTGTATGGATAGGAATCAAGGACATTTGTACTCAGGTCACTAGAAAGTTATGTATGGGAACCCATTAATTAAGCAGTGGGCATTTTATGTCCGGTTTCTCAGGACTTGATGAACCCAGGAGAAAACGTCAGGATGGTAACTGATCTGGAAACAGAGGCTTCAGCCGGGTTAATTCTAGAGGTTGTCCTAGACCATCTCCGCACACCAAGTGGTATCTTTCACTTACATCTGAAAATGTAAAATCTTCCACGCAAGGATGATCTAAGCGGGGAAGGAGATGACAAGTGACCACCTCCTACGTGGGCTCCTACGTGGTAGCAGGAAGGAGTGGAAGGTAGGAACCTAGAGCTTCCCTCGGGAACCCAGCGGCCTTCCTGCAAGCCTCCGGAGTTCCCCTCACACTCCTCAGAAATCTCAGTACACCAGACAGAGTGAGCCTGGAAGAGGCCAGTCAAGAATCGCCCTCCAGTCCCGCCTTCTTGGTCCCCTCCCAGGATGGCCCCTGCCCGCCCAGGACCGCGAAGCACCATGAGCCAGGTAATGCGCGTCTCTGCACCTAAAGTGCAGCAGGGTCCACGTGAGTCCCGGGTGCACAACCCCAGTGCAATCACTGACAGGCATTACTCTCGGGGCCCGTGCGCGTCTACCAAGGATGGGAAATTCTCCGGAAACCAGCCACAATAGGAAGACGCAGGCTCTCTGTGGAGGCAAAGCTCGCTCAGCCTGGGCGCACGGAGAGAAACCTCGGGGGTCATTTTTATCTTTCCCTTTCCCCAAACTGATCTGCTGTCAATCTGTCTCTAAAAATAATGTCGGGGGGGGGGGTCAGTGTTAAAAACAGCTTTTGAGAACCCCTAAGAGTGCGCAGGGACAGACAGTCGCACTCACCTGTCGGCGTTGGGGGCGAGCGCGAGGCCGCGCGAGGCAAACGACCTGGCGCGCAGGCGCACGCCGTCCTCCCGCCACGCCACTAGTCCCACCCCCCTCCCCGGCCCCGCCCTGCTGCTCGCCCAGCCCGCTGATCCTCCGCATCTTCTTCGCGAGCCGGCCTCGCCTCAGCCTGCGCTGCGCCCTCCGAGCCTGGGACGTCGCTGTACGGGCCTCCGAGCTTCACAGTGACACCTCCAGAGTTCGGGCGGGGGCGGGAGGCGGAGCGAGCGGTGGGGGGCGGTGTCGCCGCGGTCTAAGGACGGCGGCGGTGGCGGCGGCGGAGTCAATAGTGCCTGCGCGATGGCCGCCTCGGTGTTGTGCTGCCTGCGGTGCTGCAGAGACGGCGGGACCGGCCACATCCCTCTGAAGGAGATGCCGGCCGTGCAGCTGGACACGCAGCACATGGGTAAGGGCCTTCCCTTCCCCAGACCTAACGGCTCACCCGGGCTGGGCGCGGCGGGCTGGGGGTCCTGCGGGGGTCGGAAAGACCACACGCCGCTAGGCTCTCTGGCCCCGCCCCCGCCGGCGAAGCTGCCCCTGACACTATTTGGTCTCGCGGATCGCTCCCCGACGCCGGCCGACTCCACCTGGGCCGGGTTCTGCGTTCAAGGCTGGGCAGCCCTGTCTGTGCTTGTCATCGGGAGTGGGTGTGTTGACCTCTTCCTTCTCACTGGAATCTCCGCGCTGTCTCCTCCTGAGATGTTAAATGTCCCCAGGCGAGGGGAGCAGGGAGTGCTCTGGTGACCCTCCAACAGTGCCCTCCTGTCGCGCTCCAATCAAAACCTACACATTTTCCGGTCTTGCCCCTTCTTCTGCCCTGACAGTCGGTTGTTCCTCTTTAGCCCCGTCATTTATAGGTTGCAGCTTGTTTTATGGGAGGTACTTTTCCTCTCACCTCCTAAAACCAAAACAAGTCAGATTGCAGAAGCCTGAAGTCGAACCTCAGGACAGAACATGCCATTTCAACTAAAACCTCCCTTTGCCTGACTCTTCCTTAGTCATTGTGCTGTAATTTCATCTGACTGGCCTCTTCCCAATAGGCTATTGCAAAATAAAATAGCACTTTGCTCCTCTGCATCTATGTTTTTTTCTTCCAATTCCAAGTGGCCACATAACTTATCTAACATTCTTCCTCTTTCTCCATATCCTTTTTCACCATCTTGTTTCTGGTATTATAGTTTTCCCGTATAGTTCCATGCTTCTGGAATATGGCTCTAGAAGTAGAGATTTCCTAATATAATTATTTCAGCTACTGTCTTTTGTGGATTATCTTATTCTAACTATACTTCTCTGCACTTTTGATGTTTCCCACATCTTTCATTGCCTAAAAGACAGTGCATTGAAATAATAAAGGCAATTCTTAATATTTATAGCAAAACCCTCTTCCACCCAGATTCTTTATAATTCTGGAAACACTCTGCCCGTTATATTATATTTGCACATACTAAATGTGATAATTATTTACCACCTTGTACTTGGGTATTTACTTTTAATTCCTAGGTCTCCCAAGTGTAGTACAGAACCTTAATAAATAAATAAATACATGTGTTTAAATTATTTCTTATCCATCATCATTTATAGACAGTGGATGTTCAAATCCTGGAATTTCCCTCAGAAAATGTTTCCATTTCATTTATTCATTCACTGAACTGATATTACGCAACTATTAATAGCAGGTGGCAAGCATTGTTATAAGGTCTGGAAATACACTAAGGGACGGCAGTCCCTAGCTCCTGGAGCATATGATCAGCTTTAGCTCTGCTTCCTATTTCTTCTGCCAGATTCTTGAATTACTGCAGTCTGCTCTTTAGAGCATTCCTTTTCTCTGGCCTGTTTTCTCTAGGAAGAACAATCAGTTGTACTCATTCCACTATGTTATTCTTTTTCCAAAGCTGTCCAGTAACTTTCAGCTACTAACTGGATGAAGCAGATTAATGTCATCTCCAAATTTTTTACCTGCATGGAATTTTTATTCTTAACCTGTTTCTAGTAAATTTAAATTCTTCAATCACAGAGGAACCTGAAGAGAGCACCTGAATAAAATGAGAGGGAAAAGGTTATTGAGCTAGGAGAGCATGTTTCAAGCATGAATTGATTTTTTTTTTTTTTTTTTTTTTGAGACAGAGTCTCACTCTGTTGCCCCGGCTAGAGTGCCATGGCTTCAGCCTAGCTCACAGTAACCTCAAACTCCTGGGCTCAAGCAATCCTACTGCCTCAGCCTCCCAAGTAGCTGGGACTACAGGCATGTGCCACCATGCCCAGCTAATTTTATATATATATATTTTTTTAGTTGTCTAGATAATTACTTTCTATTTTTAGTAGAGACAGGGTCTCGTTCTTGCTTAGGCTGGTCTCAAACTCCTGACCTTGAGCAATCCACCCGCCTCGGCCTCCCAGAGTGCTAGGATTACAGGCGTGAGCCACAGCGCCCCGCCTGAATTGATCTTAACTTGAACGTATGAGAAGCATGTGTATTTGGATATGTGAAAGGTTATATTAGATAACCTAAAGAATGTGATTTTTAAAAAAAAAAAAAAGAAAATTATATATTTCTTATCCAAATGGTATCTCTTTAAGGATTGTCACTTATTCTGGTGATGTTTCATTACTTAAAACCATTTTGAAATTCCTCTTTTGGAATTTTCTGCCACATAGTTTTTGTAAATATCTTCATTGATGCCATATCCTCTGCTTTTAATCATGAATTGACTTTTTAGATACAAATGGCTTCCAAGGTAGCTACTTTGAAAGGGATGCCACTCATTTCGAAATTTCTAATGTTTCTTAAAACATACTCTGCGACTATGTTTATAAGGTCTTCTGGCTGTACTCAAATTTGCCTTCACTTTCTAAGCAATATCAATGACTAATAAAACTACACAAATCACATAGATCCAAATACAGATGTCCTTGTACTTAATAAAGAAAAGTGGAATAAGCTTAAAGTGATTCCCTAGTGATTCACAAATACCCCAGAATGTTCTCTGAATATATTCATTTTTCTATATAAAACTTCTCAGTACCTAACAGAATGCTATGGAGATTAGAAATGATGTTGAAGTAAGAGAATATATACCGTTTTCAGAGTTGTTTCTGTGGTTCCAGCTTATAGAGCAGACTGTATTGTATTTAGATTCTTCTGCTATTTCCATTAACTTAGCACCTTGGGATGATATCCAAGATATAAGTTACCTACTATAGATGCTTTTTATTACAGTTTTTAGTATGTATGGGGGACCACAGAGCATTACCAATTAAGAAAAAAATACCGTTTATTTGCATAATTCCTGGAAGTATGTTTCACTTAGGATGCTTTCAGTTGTCAGTAGTAAAAACTACAACTCAGAATTGTTTAAGCAATGAAGGAAAAGTACAAAGGCAGCAGTGCCTTCAGGAAAGACTCGGTGCTGCCAAGAACCTGGTTTCTTTTCATTTATTTCCTTTGCCTTGTGTTACTTATTCCTAAAGGCTGGCTTCCGTGGTCACTTGCTGCAGCTTCCTGGGCCATAGGCTTCCTCATTCAGGTATAGCAAGAATGAGAGAGTGTCTTTATCCCACTGTTCTCTGCAAAAGTCCTGAGATGCTCTATTGTAGTTGGTTGGATTATGTAACCATTCTTGACTCAATCACTGCAGCCAAGAAATATGGAATACACTGATTGACTTAACCTAGATCAAATGCTGTACCCCTAACGAGAGAGGTTGAGTCAGCTTCCTCGGAACTCTTTTGATCTCCAGAGGGAAGTCTGTTAGAAAAGGGCAAACAGATACTACATTTCCACTACAAAGTGCTTAGCACAACATATTCACTCTATCATTTCTTTATCAGTTATTTGATGAGCATCTGCTAGATGCCAAACACTACATGGTCTTTGCCATCAAGGAGGGTGCTCTCCAGTTGAAACTACTAGAGGAGCACAGGGCAGCCAGATGCAAATTATTTATAAAGGTACTTCCCCAGAATTTGAGGTTTCACATTTGTATTTAGAAAAAAGTGGGTGCTAATGAATTTTTAATAATCATGCAATTGGATCTTAGTTTTACCTTATTTAAAAGAAAGCATTTCTCTTAAATCAACCAGTTGAAAGAATTGTGATAGAGTCTGAAAATTTTACATTCCTTTTATGTATTTGTTCTAAATAATTTTTTGTTTAAATATGAATTTAACCTTTTCTTACTATGCCCTCATTTTATTAAAGGCCTTCTGGAGGAGTCCCATATAGTTCTAATATTCAGATCTGCTTTGCTTATACACTTATTACAAGTGAAGCGGTAATATTGGCCACAGGTCTTGGGAGTCACATGCTTTAGTGTTACGGGCTATTTCTTACATATTAGAATTATGTTCTTCATATTTTCTGATATACATGCGTTCCTAAATCAATATTTGGAAACAAATTGGTACTGGGGTCATATATTAAGAGACAATGATTTTCTCACTCTCATCTATAAATATTGTTTGAGCTAAAACTAAAATTTTCTATGAGAATAAAGTACCTTTGAGAATATTAAAACCTTGTTTGCATATTTGCAATGTGATTGAAGTAGCTATCTTAATAAACATTTTAAGATCCTTAAATTAGCATTTTTCAGTGTCAGGTCTTTCAACATGGATGTATATTCCTTTCTATATTCTGTGTACTCTTCAGTTCTTACACGACTAATGTACTAGTATAGTACCTTGTACTTAGTAGATGTTCAGCTGGTTTTTAGTAGACTGTTATAATTCATTTATATAAAATTGAAAATTATACTAATTTACTAAAGTTTCTTTTAAGTGTTTATAGTTTTGGTTTAAATTAAGAGATTTGTGAAATCATCAGATTGGTTTATTGGCTAAAACTTAAGGAGTTATTCTGTTTCTACTTTAAAAGTATTTTAAATTGTTCAGTGTAATTCACCTATTTACAGTTTATTTGAAACTGCTTCATTAAACAAGACTTATAACTACAAATGAATATTATATATAAATGTTCTCTCAGGAAAAAATAGTGAATTAAAATTTTTATTTATTTATTTATTTATTTATTTATTGAGTCAGGATCTTGCTCTGTAGCCCAGACTGGAGTGCGGTGGTATAATCATAGCTCACTGCAGCCTCAAACTCCTGAACTCAAGGGATTCTCCTGCCTTAGCCTCCTGAGTAGCTGGGACTACAGGCACACACCACCATGCCCAGCTAATTTTTCTGGTTTTTGTAGAGATGGGGGTCTCACTGTGTTCCCCAGGCTGGTCTCAAACTTCTGGCCTTAAGTGATCCTCCTACCTGGGCCTCCCAAAGTGCTGTGATTATAGTCGTGAGCCACTGTGCAGAACAAATAACATCTCAAAATATAGAATCCCAGGCCAGGCGCGGTGGCTCACGCCTGTAATCCTAGCACTCTGGGAGGTCGTGGCAAGAGGATTGCTTGAGCTCAGGAGTTCGAGACCACCCTGAGCAAGAGTGAGACCCTGTCTCTACTATAAATAGAAAGAAATTAGCCAGACAACTGAAAATAGAAAAAAAAAATTAGCCGGGCACAGTGGCATGTGCCTGTAGTCCCAGCTACTCGGGAGGCTGAGGCAGGAGGATCGCTTGAGCCCAGGAGTTTGAGGTTGCTGTGAGCTAGGCTAACCCCATGGCACTCTAGCCCAGGCAAGAGAGTGAGACTCTGTCTCAAAAAAAAAAAAAAAAAATATATATATATATATATATAATCCCTATGTTTTGTGGACTAAGAGTTAGAAGTGAACAAGTTAACCATGATTGTTGGATATGGAAATACAAAACTTTATATAGTATTTGCATTTTTTATTCAGGAACAGATGTTGTCATTGTAAAAAATGGAAGAAGAATATGTGGAACAGGAGGTTGTTTAGCCAGTGCACCTTTACATCAAAACAAAAGCTACTTTGAATTCAAAATTCAGTCCACAGGTTGGTATAATGGTACTTTACTATTAAAAGTCCTAATTGTTCTAAATATTAAGAGTAATTTTAATATATAAAAATGATCCAGGAGGGGAATAAAAAAGCACCGAACTCTTACATGGAAGACATAGGTCCTAGATCTTCCACCTCTTGTTGTGCCATCCTGGTTAAATTAGTTAATTTAGTTAACTTAGGTTCAGTTTCTCATTTATAAAATGAGTAATACAAGAGCTGCCCTTTATGCCTTACAGGAGCTACATATGTAAAGACATGCTGGACAAATGTAGGCACTAGCATTCTTAGTGGATTCTAGATGCACTGTCTTTCTTAGTCAAGTGTATAAGGTCAAGCATATAAATAGCATATACTCTGGCTGTTGACCTTAGGATAAAATCAATCTTTTGATCCACAGTTTTTCTTTTAGCTCTTGTTAAGATACCCTAATTCAGTGTCTTGAAGCAATCCTCAGATTCAGAATTCAGGTAGAAATCTAAAGTATATATTTCTATTTTAAAAATTTATGGAGTTTCTTGAATTGTATAGCAATTCTACATGACTATTATAATAGGTTAGTTAACTTGAGGCAGTATTGTATACGGGGAAATTTTTTCCATAAAAGCTGTGTTATAAAGAAACTTCTAGTAAAATACTACATGAGTAATATGGGTATAGTTAAGAAAAATAGAGTAAACAAATTCTATTACCCAACTAGCCTTGAATGATATAAAATAGCCCTCTGAGGCTTATTTTCTACATTAGTGTTAAGCACTAACTTTTTTTGAAGTGTGTGGAATAAATCTGAATCTGTCCTCCATTCCATTATAAATTAGCTCACTGGCTGCAAAATGTCCCTGGTCACTATGATCAGTTCTCAAGTATAGCATACTTTTCTCTCAAGAGAAGCAAATATTTTCTTTAGTCTTAAATCTGATACAAATTTTTATGTAGGTTTTCTGTGAAGGATACTGTCCTCAGTGATATCCCTAGAATAAATGGATTGTTGGAGTTTGTAGGACTGATCCTGCAATGAAAGTTTGAGGCAATCATTCATGCACAATTCTTTAGGAGTGAGGAGACTGTAGAACCCTGTTTGCAAGTGTTGTCCTGTGAAATTAGTATCCTAATTCACCCCCTATCACTCTCCTTCTATCACCCTCACAGTTTTCCCACTTTGGAGGATAAAAGTACATGGCCAAATTATTTAGGGAGCCAAGACAGTAGAGTCCAGACACAACTTTCTAATGGTCTCACTCAATCTAGAAAAATTAATTGATTGACAACATGGTCTTCAAACCTTCCATTTATAGAATTTCTCCTGATTTTGGTAAAAAGTGCAAAGGAAGCAGTTTGAGACAAAATCCTGAGCTTTAGGTATTCTGTTTGGTTAAGAGGAAAGCTACTTGCTGCATAAGTCAGCTTAGACCAAAAGGTTTTAAACTCACCAATTTAGGCATTGGGTTAGAAAATGATTTTGACTTATACTTTATCATTAATTTTCTCTTCTCCATGATATTGTTCATGGCATATATTTGCTATTTGTTATAGATGCAAAAACTGAAGACAATATTTTCCCACTTCTCAGAGGTAGAGCTTGAAATAGAACTCTAGGCCATTTAAATTCAACGTGTAGCTTTTTAAAAGGTCTTTTTTTAGAGAATATTGATGATGATAGCTAGCATTTTTTTAACATTTATTGTATGCTGTACTTACCCATTTTTTGGAATACTCACACTGTTCCAAGTGCTTTACTTGGATTATCTCATCATACATTTTCATAGCCCTGTGAGGTGAGTACTGTCAGAATCCTCAGTTCACAGATGAGAGAACAGAGAGGGGTTAAGTAATTTGCCCAAAACGACACTGCTAAGTCAGAATTTAATCCTTGGCAACACAATTCCAAGGCCCACTCTGTTATCAACTAGGCTGTACTACATCTATAGAGAATGTAGTATAGTTTGCAAACTACTTTTAAAAGAAGATTAATAGAAAACAGTTTAGTGGTAATACAGCACTTCTTTTTAAAAAGTTTACACCCCCTTTTAAAATAACTCCATTTAAAGTTGTATTCTTCAGATTTTAGGGGCATTTAAACTATTGTATTTTTAGGAATCTGGGGTATTGGTGTTGCAACTCAGAAAGTTAACTTGAATCAGATTCCTCTTGGCCGAGATGTGCACAGTCTGGTGATGAGAAATGATGGAGCCCTGTACCACAACAATGAAGAGAAAAATAGGCTGCCAGCAAACAGCCTTCCACAGGAGGGAGATGTGGTGGTGAGTTTCCTGGTGGAGTTGCTTTCCACTGTAAACTATTAAACTTGAACAGCTTTTAACATATATGGTTTTGCCTGGGAGTTTGTGGTTTGAATTCCAGAGCACTGAGATGTGTCTAATGAAATTGTTGTGTTTTTCAGACAGACTAGATGTCGCAGCCTTACTTAAGCGCCCTCTGCTTTTTACAACTGCCTGCTTCTGTCACATTAGAGACACTTTGGCCCACAATTTTGGAAGTTTGCTGACCCTTATAATAGAAAATGTTAGGTATTTTTGAGGCTAGATATCTCTTCAGAGAAAATTTTCACATTTATTACTTAATTCGTTATGAACTTCTGTTAGAGAATTACAGCAGTTTATCAGAAGTCTTGGTCTTTATTAAACTTAATCTAATCAAACTTCTTTTACTTTCAGAACTCTTCAAAGAACAGGACTCAAAATCCTAAAGCTGGATTATAGAAAAGTTTTTTTTAGAAAGCAGAGGGTAGTTAAGAGTTGACATGTTAAAAGTTACACGTTATTAAGACTTTTCTGTTTTTACTCTTAATCGGCTATATTTTAATTCTTTATCAAAGCCACCATGTCGAAAATGTAATCCAAAGATCCCATCTGTCTTTTCCAAACACTTCCTTTCACGCTGTGTTATCCAAAACCCCTATCCACTGAGTTATTGCTATTAGCTATTGACTGAGAGCAGAGTCTTAGAGTCTCCTGGAGCCAGGTGCCCTTGTACACAGAACCTTGGGTTCCTGGCTCTGGTATCAAGTTGAAAGGAATCTATGAATGATGAGGGAAAGTTTCTAATAATAAGATCACCCAGACAGGATAAATCCAGGTTAATGAATTAAAGGTACAGTATTTTAGAAAGAATGAAGAAAGGCATGGAAATTAAGATTTTTAATTACGGTCTGATCTTTTCTGCAATTTAAAAAATATAGAAAACAAAAAATATGAAAAACAGCATGTTTTTAATTGCTAGAAGGTTTTTTTCCCCCAAATTGACTAAAGAGAAAAAGTAGGTAAAAGGCATAAACCATTTTTAAAATCTGCTTTCCCCTGTTCTTCTCTTTGAATAGTTGGTTCTGTATTTGTAGCTCATTGCCAGATGTCCATAATATGGAGCATCCCATTCAAGTGGTTATTTCTTCAAAAGGAATCTGGAAGTCAATTTGATGCTATCAACCTGTTTATACTAAAAGATGAAATTCAAACACAAGAAAGGATAATCAATAACAAATGTTTTTCTTTCTTGATGTACTGAACTTCTACCAGAGGTTATTCTTGCCTTCCTATCTCACTGGTTGCAATGACAGATATCACAATTTGACAGATTTAAGGATGCTATTTTTAGTCTGTCAGCATTATTAAATTAGACTTTTGAGTTTTCATGCTCATTCTGATAAAAGGAGAGCTAAAAATATGAAATATATACAGAGTCAAGAAAAGTAAAATGTTACTCTGCCATATAAACTTTTATCTTCCTAGCTCAAACACTTGAGAACAAATTTTGCCAAATTGCTGATAGTGGCATAGGAAAAATAGAATGGATTATAAGACAGGAAAAACATTCTCATGTGTTTAGAATTTTAGTCATGTACCATTCTGTGAGGAGATATCAAAAAAAAATAGACTCTTAACATCTAACCAAATGATTACATGATTATATTCACACAGTAACCATATAGTACCAGCATGGTCTACTTCAGAACTAGGAAGACATACATGAAACGGTTTATGCTTATTTTTTCCTTTTATGTACAGTTTTAAAAAGAACAAATTCCTTTCTGAAAAATGCATTTTTCAGTTTAATTTTAGAGAAGTTTTATAAACATTCTATTTAATAATAATAATAATAGCAAACACTTCTATAGCATTTATTACAGGCCAGACACTGTTCTAAGTGCCTGGAAGGGATTAAATTGTTTGGTGCTGATAAGGATTCTATGAAATAGGTAGTATTATTATACCTATTTTACAGATTAGGAGAATTTAGGTAACTTCTTATATGGCAAGATTGTAAGATTATAGTTCAAGCAGTCTAATTTCAGAATCTGTTCACTGAACCTGCACACAATTATTGATAAATTCATGGAACATATAGGATTTTAGGGTATCATTATGACAGACTCAAACCCAGTTTCTTTTTTTTTTTTTTCGAAACAGGTCCTTACTTTGTCTTCTGGGCTAGGGTGTAGTGATGTCATCCTAGCTCACTGCAACCTCAAGTGATCCTCCTGCTCAGCCTCCTGAGTAGCTGGGACTATAGGCACACACCACCATGCCCAGCTAATTTTTCTATTTTTAGTAGAAACAGGGTCTCACTCTTTCTCAGGCAGATCTCAAAATCCTGAGCTCAAGCAGTCCTTCCGCCTCAGCCTCCCAGAGTGGTAGGATTACAGGCGTGAGCCATCGTCCCTGGCCCCATTGCTTTTTTAATCTTTTGAGCTATAACTTTTCTGTTTTTTAACTTGATACTAACTACCAATTATATTCCATTGTAAACACCAGCTTTAACTTGGTAATATACTTGGCATATTTGAAACCAGGGTAAAGAGATAGGGAAATGTGTGATTTCTTCTTGGAAATAAGGTGTATAAAGAAATTTCTTCACAATTTGAAAGCAGTGACAGGTAGTAAGCCCTAATAATGAAAACCTCATTGTTTTCGCCCCTTACGAGCAAAATCTATAAAGAGAGAGCAGTGTTTTCTGTGTGAGTTTGTTTAGAAGATCTCTCCATTCATATTATGCAGTACTTGTATCATCTTAATACTTAAAATATAAAATCCAGATTATCCAAATATAATACTAAGATTTAAACTGTTGACTTTGTTTTACCTCTAATGTGGACTTTTGGGATTTTACCTGACTTTTTATTCCCTAATAATCACTACTACTTTTTTTTTAGCTCACTTCAAGTAGAATTCTACCAAATCATAAAACCTTAATGAAAACTATTGTGACCATATGCTTAGTTTTTTGTGTTTCCATCCTTCCAAATCAGTGCTTTCTGACTATTCTTCATGAAACATTTATATTTCCCTTCATAGGGTATTACATATGACCATGTAGAATTAAACGTATATTTGAATGGAAAAAACATGCATTGTCCGGCATCAGGTATACGAGGGACAGTGTATCCAGTAGTTTATGGTAAGCTAAAATATTTCTAATATAATGTTAGATATTTGTTAACTTTTGTTTGGCATTTATGTTAATTTTATAGCTATCATTTAAAATTCTGGACAAGTTGTTAATAAGGACCTTTTTATATGGAATGTGCTCAGTAGGATATTACAATCCCACTTTGCAGGATTAAGGGTAGTTTTTATTCCCCATGTATTTTTTTTTTTAAAAACTTGCTAAATACAATGATAATACTTAAATATGCAATGACTATACTCCCTTTTTCATCATGTAGTCTTATATTGTAGAAAGTTTCAAAAAGCTTTAGTGAATTTACAAAGCTTTTTCTGCCATTTATTTGGAAGGATTAGATGACCAGGAAATGTAACTATAAAGAATATTTTAGAACTAGGGATGGGAATCTTATGTAGCTTGGGTATTAATTTACCTTTATAAAATTCCCTAAATGTTAAAACTCTTCTAAGAGAAATTGTGACTTAGAATAGTTTCATATCAATTGTTTTGCTTTTGACAGCACGTACATATAAATGCTATCATTTCTGCACAAATGTGTCCCTCTGAGAATTGAGTTACTTAAGAGATAAGTATATACCACTTAATTACTTGAATTTTTATTATAGAAAATTTCAAACATGTGCAGAAGTAAAGAGAGTAGTATAATGAACCCTTGTGTACCCATCACCCAGCTTCAATTACCAAATTATAGCCAGTTGGGTTTGGTTTACCTCCGTGTGTTCCTGTCACCTCCCCCCGACTTGGATTATTTTGAAGCAAATGCCAGACATTATATCATTTTATCCATAAATATTTTATGTGTATGTCTACAAAGTAAGGCCTTTCTCTTTTTTAAAAAAAAAAACATAACCACAGTGCCTTTGTCACTCTATTCTGCTTTATTTTTTAAGTTACTAACTTTAAGTCAACAGGTGTACGATTTTTCTGCCTATGGTTTTAGTAAGTCTAAAAATATTTTCTCATTTAATCCATTAAGTTCTTAAATTTGGGTCCTAATGAAAACTATTACCTTCTTTTGTAGTAACTTACTATAAATGTAACAATATTAGTGATGACAGACTAGGATGTCAGAGAAGTATACAATAGCAAATGTAAAAGTATACAATAAAAAATATAAATATTATCCTGTTTAAAAATATGATAATAACCAAAACTTGTGATTTACTTTTAGTTAAGGTTTTCATTAGTCTTCTTTTCTCCTATAATTATTAATACTTTTTAGTGATTTTACCTCCTGTGTCTTTGCATGTAAAAGTGTGTTTTTAAACTCAGTTGAAGTTATTATTCTTGTATATTGGGTAAGCCTAAAAGCAATTCTTTTATTTACTTAAATAAATGGAAATTTAGCTTGATGTTTGAAATAATTTAGCCTAAGAAGTGAAGTAAATATCAGCAGAATGATTGAGTTATACAAGTGAACGTAGCGAATAAGATTATTATTCTAAATCGTTTCTTTTATTCAGCATTGTTTGTAATGTAGATAGTAAATATATAGATAGTAAATTATATAAAGTATATTTCATAAATCAAAATCAATTAAAGCAAATATTTTAATAGCCTAATACTATCAAAGATAAAAATTAAACTTAAATTCCCTTACTCTGTCTTCCATCCCTGATCCTGGATCAATCTAATCATTTATTTTGTCTATTATTACACTCAACCTATAGAGAGAAAAAACTGTATCATACATCTCTGCACATTCTGTGCTGCTTGAATTCCCTACTCATTTTCCGCAGATGCCCTTGCCTTCAATTTTATCAGGAAATAGACTATCACTAGTGAACTCCAGCTTCCCTTCCTTTAACTCCAATCTTGCCTTCTTTCCATCCCATCTCAGAAGAAATGGTGCTCTTTGTGTTCAAAACACTATGTAGACTGGGTTCCAAATTCCCCAACTCTGGAACATACTTTGTCAGTTATTTCATCTGTATCTCATGTCATTCAACCTCTCTCTCCAGTGCTTATAAACATTCTGAGTCTTTCTCATCCCAAAAAGCCCTTCCTTGGACTTGTATCCCTCACTAGTCCTGTGTTTACCCTTCTCTGTATGGCCACATATCTCGTGGAATGACCTACACCTTCCACCTTTATAGTTGTTATTCATTTGTTCTGCAACCCAGTCTGGCTGCTGTTACCACCACTTCATTGGTAAAATCAGTGGCATGAATGTCAAATCCAGTATTTAAATTTTTTTTTCATTTATTATGAAATATAAAGCATATAGAAATGTGCAGTAAATATATATGTGAAGTTTAACAAATTAGCTATAAAGTGAACACCCACGTCATTACCACTTAGGTCAAGAAATAGAACATTGTCAGCAGCCCAGATGCAGCCCCGCCGTAGTTGCATTCCTCACCCAGGGAATAATCACTGCTTGACAGTAAATTATTTACTTGTTTTGCTTTGTGGTGATGTTTTGTTTTGTCATCACCAAGGTCAAGGTAATGAACATATTCATCACCCCAAAAGTTTCCTTCTGCCTCATGTGTCCTTCCTACTCACCTCTCCCCTGCCAGCCCCAACCAGGCAACCACTGATCTGCTTTCTGTCACTACAGATTTGCTTGTATTTTCTAGAGTATTGTATAAACAGAATCATACAGTTTGTACTCTTTTTTGGGGGCAGTGGGGAAGGTCTGGCTTCTTTCACTCAGCTTAATTATTTTAAGATTCATGCACGTTGTAGCATATATCAATAATTCATTCATTTTATTGCTGAGTAGTATAGTTCATTGTGTGGATATATCACAATTTGCTTATCCCTTCACCAGTTGACGGATATTAGGCTTGTTTCCAGTTTGGGGCCATTACAAATAAAACTGCTATGAACATTTGTGTATATGTATCTGTATGGATATACACATTCATCTCAAGTAAATACTAGTAAAAACATGTAGAGACTGAATAAGGCCTGCTGTCTAGTTCACAGTAGTATACCAATGTCAGTTTGGGTGTTGAACTGTACTTACGTAAGATGTTACCACTGAGACAAGCAGGACTGTCTGTAGTATTTTTGCAACTTCCTGTGAATCTATACTTTTTTCAACATAAAACATTTTTTAAAGTAATAAATCTTAATTGTATAATATTGATAAAATACAGGTACACAAATAAGAAAAAATTAAAATTGCCTATATTCATACTATCTGGAAATGATTATTAATATTTTGATGTAATATATCTTTACATGTTTTTGACAGATTTTGTTTTTCATTGTGGGTAAAAATGTAACATGGACAGCAGATGTATTTATTCTTCTTGCCTATTATGGTGTTATGGAAACAGCTTATTTTATAGTTATGTATTCATTCAAATTAAGCTATTTGCTTCTAATTTATTTTCTTTCTTTCTCTATCCTCTAGTTGACGATAGTGCAATTTTGGATTGCCAGTTCAGTGAATTTTATCATACTCCTCCACCTGGTTTTGAAAAAATATTATTTGAACAGCAGATCTTCTGAATGTATTTGTTTTTGAATCTTGTGTTTCTGCACTGTTAAAAGTGTTTACCATTTAATAAAGCTTTACATGACCTATAGATGAAAATATATTCTTAAAAATATGCTTGTGAATGTTGCCTAAGAAACCAGTGTATTCAGTATACCACCCTGAAGTTGTGATTTAAAATACTTATGTTTTGTGATATGAAAATCAGCATTTGAGGCAGTTTATTTAATTCTTATTTAAATAAATATAACTATGGGTTTAATTAACAGTACTACCTGGCAATATGTATATAGAGATAGATATTTAAAAGAGGAATCTTTCATACATAAAATATTTGTTTTGATAGAGATGTAGAATCGGGTGGGGGTTTTTTGTCATTCTGAAGTTTAGACCTCATTAACTGTTTTAAGTCTGCAGTCTAATAATTTTGTGTCTCAGTGTCCTTTTTTATATACAATATAACAAAGTGACAGAAATTTATACTATTAGCAACTTCATTTTTGGCAATCTATTTACTGTATAATGTACCACTTTTCTTAAAACTTAAATTGCTTATTTTGTTGTGTATTGTCATTGCTTTTGATCTGCTTTGTAAAAGGAGATAAACATTTAGTAATTGTCAGAACATTTTGTTGAAAACCATCATGTTACTTCAATTTGAGAGTAAGTGGTTGATTGGTAATGTGGTGTACACTGGCAGAGATTTAGAATAGTGTGGTGCTTTAAACTTAAATTTAAATGAGATTATTCTTTTAAGGACTCTTATTTAAATGTGTGTTTTCTGTAAAGAATAATAAAATAATAGTAATTAAGGAATATTCAGTACTAGATGAAATATATTCTTCCTGTTTTGTTATACAGTAAATTCACTTTACCCTTGATTATTTCAGAAGTTCAGAAATAAGTGAATCCTCTCCATGACCCTGAACCTTTGCCCACTTTTCAGTAAGAATCCCTGTCCTTTTGTTAACACCCTGCTGACCTACACCCATCACCGTATACATCTTTAGGTATCAACAAGAAGCAGTATGTTGTGCTAAAAAAACATGGGTGTTAGAATTGGGAGGAGATCTGAATGGCAGTTTTGCTGCTTACTCCCATTATCTCCTCAGGTGAGTTCCTCAGTCTCTCCAAGCCCCAGATTCCCCATTTCTAAAAGGGGGAAATAATACTGATTTGATTAGTTTCTTAACTAGTTAATAAGGTAATGGTATCAAACACCTTAGTCATTATAGGCACTTAATAAGCGTAGTTTCCTGGTTGACTCTAAAGCAGTGGTTTTCATAGTGCACCTCGGACCGGCAGCCTCAGCGTCACCTGGGAGCCTGTAGAAATGACACTCTTCAAGCCCCACCCCTGACCCACCAAATCAGAACTGCTGGGGACGGTGCCGAGGAATCTGCATTTGAACAATCCCTTCAGGTGAATCTGATACACGCTAAAGTTTGAGAACCACTGCTCAGGAGAGAATTCTTTGCCTACTATAAATTTTCTAAAGATTTAAGACAGGCTATTTTTGACCCATAGGCTACAGAATCCTGCACAATGCTTTATTGTTTATTTGACAGACAAAAATGTGACCATGTGCTCTGAAAACATAAATATAATTGAGTAACATTTATTGACATAAATCCCAAATATTAACCTCTACAGTTATATGGAATTGAACTAGCTATGTATTACCTATGCATTTTTGTCTCTCTGTCATAGTAATTTTAATTCATAAAGAACATGCTTACTTGGGAAAACAAAATGACTACTATTTGCTGTCTTTATAATGTTATCTACCTCTTAGGGTTTTTTTTTAAAGCCAACCTTCTTTTTTTAAATCATCATATTCTTTTCTGCCTCTAGTCATAGTACTAAAAGTGATACATAAATTTATGTCCGTGGCAACAGTTCTGTGAAGTCTAGATGTGTTTTAAATCTATAGGTATCAAATTCCTCTTAGGAAAATTACATTGAGCTGGTCCTCCTTCTAAAACCCATAACCTTAGTCTCATCATGAGAAACAACAGACAAATTCCAGGAGTGGGGCATCCTATAATACAAAACACTTGACAGTGCTCCTTAACACTGTGAGTATCATGGTCTCCTGGGGACTGTTTAAGTTCAGAGAGAGATCTCTGAAGCTTCCTGTCCAGCATGTGATCACCATCAAAAGTAGCTAACAGGAACTGGTTTTAGAAATTAAGTATAAAATTTTATCCACCATTACAAGAAACAAAACACAAGATGTGTCTTTCTTTGCCTAGGTAAGGACAGTTTGCCTATTGCACTTAGGTGAAAAGGTGGCTTGAAGAAAGAAAGGCAGGGAAGTAGCCAATGTGATGAAGAGAAGGCTGGACCACTAGAAATGTTGGCCTTTCAGTCTGGAAGTCAAGACTGAGAAAGAATATTACCCAAACCTATAAAATCGTGGTGAGTGTTGATGGGTAGGGTGAACTTGGACTTGCTTATCAAATTCCTAAACACCAAGAATTAAGGCAGCAACCCTCGAAACTTACAAAAGCAACGTGTAGAGGCAAAAAGCTTTATGTTATTTTCATGCTGTGTAAGAAACAGAGATTGCTTCACCCAGATGTGGGATAGGAAGACATAGTTTTAAAAATGAATTGTGGTCCAGGCACAGTGGCTCCCACCTGTAATCCTAGCACTTTGAGAGGCCAGGTGGGATGACTGCTTGAAGTCAGGAATTCAAGACCAGCCTGGGCCAATAGTGAGAACCCATCTCTACAAAAATAAAACAATTAGCCGGGCAAAGATGTGGAAACAACCCAAGTGTCCATCAATACATGAGTGGATTAATAAAATGTGGTATATGTATACCATGGAGTACTATTCAGCTTTAAGAAACAATTTTGATATAGCACCTCTTATATACTCCTGGATAGAGCTGGAACCCATTCTACTAAGTGAAGTATCCCAAGAATGGAAAGACAAGCACCACATGTACTCACCGTCAAATTGATATTAACTGATCAACACATAAGTGCACATATAAGAATAACATCTACTGGATGTTGGGCAGGGGGAAGAGGGAGGGGGGAGGAAGGAGGAGGGGACGGGTATATGCATACACAAAGAGCGCAATGCGCACCACCAGAAGGATGGACATATTTGAAACTCGGACTTACGGGGGGAGCGGGGGCAAGGGCAACATACGTAACCTAAACACTGTACCCCTATAATATGCTGAAATAAAAAAAAAAAAAAAACAATTAGCCGGGCATGGTGGTGCGCACCTGTAGTCCCAAGCTACTCAGGAGGCTGAGGTGGGAGGATCACTTGAGCCCAGGAAGTCGAGGCTGCAGTGAGCTATGATTGAGCCACTGGCACTCCAGCCTGGGTGACAGAGCTAGATCCTGTCTCTAAAAAAACTAAAAAATTAAAAAAAAAGAAAAAAAAGACCTAAATTGTGAAGTAAGAAGACATCTTAGAGACCATTTGTCCAAATTCTCACTTCACAAATGGGGAAAGTGGCTCAAGAGAGGTTAGGTGTGTTGGCCAAGGTGACACAGTGAAATCCATGTAATTCAACATTCATTAAATAAAAATAGCACTTATCTATCAGGCACTGTATAAAGTTCATCCTACCCTGCCATGTAATTAGATAAATCCATTAACAATTTCCAAAAGTTTCTAAAGGATTTTTGATGAAAGCTAGAAATTTAGGAGTACAGAATATCCTTTTTAGCATTGACAGCATGAAAGACAGTTTTACAGTCTTACAAAGCATATCCTCATACAACTGTCTGAGACAGAACAAAGGCCAGGGTAGACCATTAGACAGATTCACATTTAATTACTCTTATTTAATGGCTGGTACTTGCTGAAATTGATGAAATAAATAACTACCTTTTTGTATTGCCTATGTGACTGTTCTCCATTAGCACAAATAAACAGCAGTTAATCATTCACCCACCAGCACCCCTGGGTTATGTGCAGACAGGGAGGTGTGGCCCCAAAGGCAAGTAATGAGAAAACATTTGTTTTTTGGCCTTGTGTTTGTTCTTGTAATTAGGTTGGACTACATACAGGGAGATTTTGAAAATTCAAAATTCTTTAAACTACAGAAGTTTACTACAATATATCTTCTGTAGCTGGCATTCTTGAATGTTTTCCTAGGCTCCATTTCTCCCATTAAACTATTTTTAAAAGGCTCATTATTTGCTGGAATTTAGAAATTCAGACTTTATGAAGATTCAATCTCTGAAGCTCCTTTTTATTTTTTTAATTTCTAAGGACACTTTAAAGCAAATATAACAATATAAATTAGATTAGAGGGAAAATGTTCAAACCCATCACAAAAACAATTTTCCAACATTTTAGAAGTATATATTTCCCTGTAAGCAATTGTTACACTAACTCTAAAACTGTTTCTATTTGATAGGGATCTTGAAAAATAAGATTGGCATACTTAATTGGCATAATTGAATTATTCCATGGCTGTTCTCAGAGAATAGTGGTAGAACTGCGTAAGCTCTTAAAATGCCAACATAACACAGTCAATTTTCCTTACGATTCGTTTGGGAGGACGGAGATTATTCATTCAACAAACGTTTTTTAGCATCTACTTAGTGCCAGGGGCAAGGCTGGGCTGGAGATGCAAAGATAGGTAAGACACAGCCTTTATCTTTAAGAAAGCATGTGACCAAGCTCCTGACTCTGCAGCACTTCCACTCCAGCAGCGATAACAGGAGGACATTAACATAGACCTGTCTTTTCTAGCATCACAGCTAAAACTTCTCGTGTCCAACAGTGAACTAGAATTCTTAGGATTTATATCACACACTTTGGTTCTGGGAATTTGTTTTTTTGTTTTCTTCTGTTTTGCTTTGTTTTTTGAGACAGAGTCTTGCTCTGTTGCCCGGGCTAGAGTGCCATGGAGTCAGCCTAGCTCACAGCAACTTCAAATTCCTGGGCTCAAGTGATCCTCCTGCCTCAGCCTCCCAGGTAGCTGGGACTACAGGCATGTGCCACCACACCAGGCCAATTTTTTCCATTTTTAGTAGAGACAGGATCTTGCTCTTTCTCAGGCTGGCCTCAAACTCCTGACCTCAAGCCATCTTCCCGTCTCAGCCTCCCAGAATGCTAGGATTACAGGCTTGAGCCACCACGCCTGGCCGGTTTTGGGAATTTGGGTTGTTAAGAGAAAATACTTAATTTGAAGATCTCCTTTGTTCCTACTGCAGAATTAAATTTTTAAAAAGCAATGATTCAGAAGTCTTTATGTCATTTTAAAAAATAAGAAAAATAAAGACTTAAAGCCCACAAAAGGCAGTTCTATTGCTTCAGTAATTACTGCAAAAACTTTACTTTTGGTTTAATTATTTGAGTAATTGCTGCAATCTTCATTACATATTGATTGTTAAAAATGACTACTAATTCAGTCAATAGACATGCCTTGAAGTAAAAAATTGATCTAATCTGCAAATATAAATGTTGTACTTGACTCTATTTGAACTGCTATTGAAAAATGGCGAATTTGGGATTTGGGGATGATCTATAGTTTAACTTTTTCTCTGATTTATATCTATCCAACAGATACAAAAGTGTGTTCCATAGAACACTGGTTCAGGAGGTGAAACGTTTGGTGTCTTTACTGCGAGACTTCCAATAACCAGCCCGGTGACCTAGAAGAGAGCATGTGAGTGCAACATCACCAAACATATAATCAAAGAGCTCTTTTTCTTAGGGACAGGGTGCTGTACAACACTTTGGCAATTCCAAATTGCCAGATACTCATCTAATGAATTTAGGAAGGAAAATAATTGAAAGTCGACTGTAGACTTGAATACTGTTACTTGCTTCTGCATTTCAAAGACACCACAAGGGAAAATAAAATTGGTTGAGCATTAACTGCGTGCCAGGCGCTGTTCTAAGAACTTCACATTGACTCATTTAATATTCAAAACAACTTTGTAAGGTAGGGACAATCACCCCCATTTCATAGATGCAGAAACAATCCAAAACTGTCCAAGTTCATACAGGTGAGAAGTGGTAGAATGAGGTTTCAAACCCAGATAGTCTCTAATACAAACTCTTGTTAACTACTCCACTATGTGGCATTTCTAGGGTCACGTATAGGCCTAACCTTCTCTTATTTTTTTTTTTTCTTTTAAGATACAAGGTCTCACTTTGTTGTCCAGGCTGGAGTGCAGTGGCTATTCACAGGCACAATAATAGCACACAACAACCTCAAACTCCCTGGCTCAAGCAATCCTCCTGCCTCAGCCTCCCGAGCAGCTGGGACACTACCAGGCCCACGCACACCACAGGCCCACCATCTCTTACCTTAATCTTGCACCAATGTTAACTGATTTAATTATTGTTGCTTTATAGAATGTTTTCATATCCTACAGGGCTTGTATCCCCTCTCTGCTCTTCTTTTCCAAGACTGTAATATCTATTTTCACTTGTTTATTCATCCACATAAGCCATAGAACAATTTGTCAAATTCCAAAAATAAAATAAAAATTCTGTTGGGACTTTGCAACAAATTATGTTACACTGTGAAGGCAATCTAGGAAGAATCGATGTTTGATGACATTCTGTCTTCTCACCCGGAGTACGAGCTCCTTTCAGGCCTCTTTTAATCTTGGGTCTTCTTTTATTTCTCAGGCAGTTTCATAGTTTCCTTCAAGTGCTTTTTAAATAACTCAGACTTTTAGAAGTGAACCTCTGGGCTGGCGGCATCCTCTCCAAAGCCATCTTGCCCCTTCTACAGTGCCATGAATGAATAAATAAAATGTGGTATATCCAAAACAAATGCAATATTATTTGGCTGTAAAAGGAGGTGAAACATTGATACGTGCTACCACATGCATGAACCTCGAAAACATCATGCTAAGTGAAAGAAGCCAGTCGCAAAGGACCACGTATTGTCTGATTCTATTTGTATGAAATGTTTAAATAGGCAAATCTACAAAGACAGATGAGAGATGAGTGGTTGCCTAGGGCTAGGGAGGTCGGGTGGAAATGAGGGGTGGGAATATAGGTACAGGTTTCTTTCTGGCGTGATGCAAATATTCTAAAATTGACTGCGGTGATGGGTGCACAACTCCGAATACACTAAAAAACATTGAATTGGACTCTTTAAACTAGTGAAATGTATGGTATATAAATTAGATATCAATAAAGCTGTTACCAAAAAAAGGCAAAGAAATGTTACATATAACTTGTGGAAAGAGAGAAAATACACATAAAACCAGTATAACCTTCCTTATCAATCTGCAGTATGCAACAGTCATCTCTTAGTCCTCCGTGACGACTCCATCCCCTTTGAGACCATTCTCCCGCCAGAAAGCCTGGGCTGACTCATGCAGAAGGGAGCCTTCCTTCGTCATCGGAGCCATGTCACCGTTCCTCCCTGCTTCTGCTGCTGAGCCTGGATCCATGGCGCCACATTAATGCTGTCCATAGGAGTGCAGTGTGGTCAACACAGCGCTGTCCTGGGAAAGTCACTGTTTAGAGAAACCACTCGCATGTCCTTCCACAGGGCGACTGCATCATACAAAAGGAAAATCAAGGCAGGAGGATTGCTTGAGGTCAGGAGTTCGAGACCAGCCTGAGAAAGAGCAAGACCCCATCTCTATGAAAAATAGAAAAAATTAGCCTGGCATGGTGGTGTGTGCCTGTAGTCCCAGCTACTCAGGAGGCTGAGGCAGGAGGATCGTTTGAGCCCCAGGAGTTTGAGGTTGCAGTGAGCTATGATGACGCCACTGCACTTCAGCCAGGGTGACAGAGCAAGACTGTTCATAATGAACAGAAATGTATAGGCTCACAGTTCTGGAGGCTGAGCAGTCCAATATCAAGCCACCAGCATCTGGCAAGGACCTCTTTGCTGCATCATCACATGGCAAAAGGCGAGAAGGTAAGAGAGAGCAAGAGGGGGCCAAACTCGCCCTTTTATAACGGCACCAATCCCACCCAGGAGGCTGGAACCCTTATAGCCTAACCACTTCTTAAAGATTCCACCTCTTAATATTGTTAAAATTGCAGTTAAATTTTAACATAGTTGTGGACGCGACAGACGCTCAAACCATAGCAGGAGGTAATCCAACATAGCAGTTAAGGACAGGGGTTTATCAGAATGAAGAAAGGTCACACTTTGACGTTTATAGACTATTAACGGTACATATTAGGAAGGTGCTCCAGCCCCTAAGTACCCGAAGCACCACTTTGTCATGAATGGTTTCCCGGAGACAGAGTGCCAGGATCCATAGCATCAGGTCCAGTTGCCACCTTCACCCCAAGAGCATCTTCAGGCTGAGTCCCATCTGCTTCCATCCTGTTTTCTACTCACCCCAAACCCACCTGCCACTGTGTTGCTGTGTCTGTCCTCCAATCTGGTACAAGCTCCGCCTGTCCCCACACCCCACGGTGCTCTCAGGATCTCTTCTCTGCGGTCTTAAACCCTCCCATGTCCTCCGCCTCTTCTCCGCCTTACCTGAAACCCGGCTGTCCCCAAGGACACTGTGGCACTTTGGCAGTGTCCTGCCGCTTACAGTTGCAATTTCCGATTCCTCCTGCCTCCTCCAAAACCCTCGGCCTCTCTGGAGAGTAGGTCATCTAACTCGCTCCTCCTCTTCCTCCTGGAAGCTGTGAGCTACCTCTTACTTGTGCCCCTCCACGCAGGAGAGACCAGCACTAGCTTCCTGCCTTCGTCTCCCCCACCAGCTCCTGTCGTGTCATTCCCACCGTTCTGAGTGACCGCAGGCATTGATTGGTTGGAGATATCTAACCCCAGGCAGCCGAACCATTCAACACTCCGGCCTCTTAGGTCTTCAACCAGCATGTCTCCAATGACTTTCTTTTCCATTCCAGCCCAGCCACCCACTCACATGGTCACTTCCTTAAGACCACCAGAAATGGCCGTCCCGCTTGTGCAATCTTTATGTAAGCATCCTATCCCCTGCCCTATCCTCTCTCCCTCCAGGTTGCTTGCTCAAGTGCGTCCACCGCCATACTTCTCCAGCCATATCAAAATCTCCCACCCACTGGCCCCGCCATGGATTGACATCCCTCAGCTCCCTCATGACTGCATTCTGCTCCACGTCCGGCCTAGATTTCCTGGGCCGCCATTGCAGCTGCCTCCTGCAAACGCCCTTCACTCCCTTGGCCTGAGCCCCAACCTTAGGGTAACTCCTTCATGCCTGAACCTAAGCAGCTGAATGTTGCCGGGGGAAAAACCACATGTGGACCCACCTGGATGCACTTTTTGAAAAAATGTTTAAATTGAAGTAAAACATGCCTGTAGAAAAGTGTAGGAAAGTAAACAGCTCAGAAAAGGGGAGAGCAATTGGTCAGTGGTTATGGGGTTCCCTTGTGGGGTGATGAAATATCCTGGAACTAGGCGGAGGTGACGGTTGTACAACACTGCGTACATACTAAATGGCCCTCAATTGTCTACTTTAAAATGGCTCATGGTCAATCATTTGTTATGTGAATTTTACCTCAATTTTTTAAAAAAGAGTAAATGGTTTGATTAATGACCACCAAGTGAAGGCACATATGTAACCACCACAGAGTTCAGAAAATAGAACATTATCAGCACCCCAGAAAGCCCCTTGACACCCACTTCCAGTTACCACCCCTCTGTCCTTCCCCAAAGGCAGCCACTATTTTGCATCTGGCTTTCCTTGCCCAGTGCTATGCTTATGAAATTCATCCATGTTATGTCTGTAATTGTAATTCATTCATTTTCAATGTTGTGCAGATTCCTTTTTCTTTTTGTTCTCTCTCACACTTTATTTAACCTTCCTGTCACTGATGGGCATTTGGATTGTTTCCAGTTTGAGCTGTTACAAACAAAGCTGCAACGGACATTCTTGTCTGCGCCTTTCTGTGCATGTGTGCAATCCCTTCTGTTGATTTTGTTATACTCAGGAATAGGGTTGCTGAAGCACCGGGCGTGCGTTTCTATCAATGGAAAGACACGTCTTATCTTTTAAGATATTCACATTTCTCTCCAGCAACTTCCCCATTCCTCTGTTGCCCTTCCCAGTAAAAACTCTTCAAAAAGCTGCCTATACACCCTACCTCTACCCTTTATAGCCCCTTGGCTATCATTCGCACTTGTTTAATTTCTGCCTGCTTTTCTGCCATAATCTCTTATTCCTTTTTAAAAACTAGTATACGTTTATTTTTCTCTTTTATCATGTTAAACATACTTATTTAAAAAATCTTTGTCTGCACTGCCCCTCAGGTAATGTACTGATGAGGGAAGAGACCCCCCCGGGAGGAGCCTGGGCCTGGGAAGCCTGGCCACGGCTGCTCCCCCGCGCATTGAACCCTATCCCCTGTTTAAGTAAAACCCCGCCCCCTGCTAGAGATAGCATTGCTTCGGCTGTGGCCCGAGGGTAGGAGGCATATTGTCAGGACATTAGTCCTCTCAGACTCCACATCATCCGTCTGAGGTGGCATCTACAGTAAATGACGCAGACCAATGCTACTAGAGCTGTCACTAAGAGTGAGAGAATTTTGCTCAGTGTGAGCACTCTGGAAGGCTGAGGTGGGAGGAGGATCACTTGAGGTTAGGAGTTCAGGACCAGCCCAAGCAAGAGCAAGATGTCCTCTCTACAAAAAATAGACAAAGTAGTCAGGAGCGGTGGGTATGCCTGTAGTCCCAGCTCCTTGGGAGGTTGAGGCAGGAGGATAGCCTGAGCCCAGGAGTTTGAGGTTGCAGTGAACTATGATGAGGCCACTGCCCTCTAGCCCAAGTGACAGAGCAACACTCTGTTGAAAAAAAGAGCGAGAAAACTCAAAAGTTAAGTCCTGATTCAACATTCATGGCTCAGCAAGATTTCTAATATTACCAGCTAAGTGAAATTAAAGGCAGTCAAGCAGGGTTTAAAGAGAGCTATATTGCCAGAAAGCTCCATGCTTGGTAAAAAGGAATCTGTGATTATACAATTCCACATATCTGCAAACCACCAATGGGACATTAGCTTCCTAGGCAAAAAGCAAGCAGGATCCCGCCCAATGTCCTTGTAGGGGTACTGCTATGGTTTGAATGTCTCCACCTAAACACATGTTAAAATTTATTTAAACAATTTTTATTGATGAAATCATGTTAAAATGTAATTGCCATGGTAACAGTATTAAGAGGTGGGGCCTTTAAGAGGATTAGTGCCATTATTTTGGGAGGGGTTCGTCACTGCAGGAGTGGCTACTGAGAAAAGGATGGATTCAGTCCTCATTTGCTCTCTCTGTCTCACACACTTGCTGGCCGTGTGGTGCCTGCCGCCATGGGATGATCCTCATGAGATGCCAGCACCATGCTCTTGGACTTACCATGCTCCAGAACCACGAGCCAAATAAACTTCTTTTCTTTATAAATGACCCAGTCTGTGTTATTCTGTTATAGCAGCAGAAAATGGACTAAGACAGGTACTATGGAGGACCATGGACAGGGACAGATCCTCTCACATGGCACAATCTAAGGTGGCCATTTTGGCTGACCAAGGAACTTAACGTACTCCTGGAAAATGAGGAAGGGCAATATGGTACATGCCAATATTTGTTGCTTCCCCTCCTCCACTTTTACAACTTTATTGAGGCATAATTTTGTATAACAAACTGCATATATTTAAAATGTACCATTTGATACATTTGGGAAAACATATACAACCATGAAACCATCTCCACAACAAGACACCAAACATTTGCATGGCCATCAAAGGTTTCCTCACGCCTCTTTGCAGTCCATCCCTACTTTCAACCAGTCCCAGGCAACCACTGAGCTGCACTCTCGCTACATAAATTAGTTTTTATTTTCTAGAATGTCATATAAATGAAATATTAATAATACAGTATGTATTCCTTGTGGCTTCTTTCACTCAGCATAATTATTTTTCGATTTATTCATGTTGTTGTGTAAATCAGTAGCTCATTCTTTTTTTATTTTCCTAAGCGTTGTTTCATTGCATGGATATTCTACAGTTTATTTGTCCATTCACTTGTTGATGGATATTTGGGTTATTTCCAGTGTGGGGTCATTACGAATAAAGCTGCTGTGAATATTTGTGTGTAAGTGTTTATGTGGACAAGAACTTTTTCTCTTAGGTAAAGACCTAGGATTGGAATGGTTTGTTTGTAGGCATTTGTATATTTAAAGTTTAAGATGGTTGGGCACAGTGGTTCACACCTGCAATCCCAGCACTTTGGGAGGCCGAGGCAGGAGGATTTCTTGAAGCCAGTGGCTTGAGACCAGCTTGGACAACATAGTGAGACCCTGTCTCTACAAAATTTTTTTAAAAATTACCCAGGGCTGTGGCGCATGTCTGTAGTCCCAGCTACTCAGGAGGCTGAGGCAGGAGAATCACCTGAGCCCAGGAGTTCAAGTATGCAGTGAGCTGTGATCGCATCACTGCACTCCAGCCTGGGTGACAAAGGGTGACCCTATCTCTAAAAAAAAAGAAAGAAATTGCCAAAGTGTTCTCTAAAATTACCATTTCACATTCCCACTGTCAGTGTATGAGAGTTCTGTTTCATTTCCTCCTCAATAATTGCCATAGTTAGTCTTTTTAATTGTAGCCATGGTAATGGGTCTGTAGTGGTATTCCGTGTGATTTTAATTTACATTTTACTAATGACTAAAGCTGTTTAACATTATTCCATATGTTTTTTCTTGGTAAAGTCTCTGTTCAAATATTTTGCCCATTTTAAAATTGGATTGTTTGTCTTCTTAGTATTGATTTATATGAGTACTTTATTTATTCTGGATATAAGTCCTTCGTCTGATAGATCTATTGTGAATATTCTCCCCCAGTCTGTGGTTTGCCTTTTCATCTTCTCAACTGTAACTTTCAAAGAGCAAGTGTTTTAAATTTTGATGAAGTCCAACTTATCAACTATTTCTTTTATGGCTTC
Source organism: Indri indri (assembly GCA_004363605.1). Classification (NCBI taxonomy): domain Eukaryota; kingdom Metazoa; phylum Chordata; class Mammalia; order Primates; family Indriidae; genus Indri; species Indri indri. The sequence goes on from RJWJ010004389.1 coordinate 38,289, forward strand.
TTTTGTATTCTAAGAAAACTTTGCCTACCCCAGGGTCACAAAGATTCTCTCCTAAATATTTTTCTAGTAGATTTATAAGTTTAGACTTTATATTTAGATCTATGATCCATTTTAAGTTAATTTTTGTGTATGGTGTAAGGTAAGTGTCTTTAATATTAGTAGTTTCCGAGGGCTGCCATAACAAAGTACCAAACTGGGTGGCTTAAAACAACAGAAATTTATTGTCCCGCAGTCCTGGAGGTTGGAGGTCCAAGATTGAATTGTTGGCAGGGCCGTGCTCTCTCCAAAGGCTCTAAGGAAGAATCTTTCCTTGCCTCTCCTAGTTTCTAGTGGTTCCAGCAATTCTTGGCATTCCTTTGCTTGTGTTAATACACATATCGGTCCCATCCCTACCTCCATCATCACATGACATTGTCCCTGTGTCTCCACATAGCTGTCTTCTTGTAAGGACACCACTCATATTGGGTTTGGAGCCCACCCTACTCCAGTGTGATGTCATCTTAATTAATTACACCTTCAATGACCCCATTTCCAAATAAGATTACATTCTGAGGTACGGGGGGTTAGGACTACAACTTACCCTTTGGGGGACACCATTCAACCCATCAGAGGATCCATGTTCATTTTTTAATTTTTCTATGTATCAGTCAGGATCCAGTCAGTAGACAGAAACCACACAATAATTTTAACAGGGAAATTTTAAAATGAATAATTATTAATTATAACAGGGGATTGGAGGGATAGAGGATTGGCTTATTAGAAGTACAAAGAACCTTGGACAAATATAGGAACAGCAGATACAGGGACCAGCTAACCCTAGGGCTTAGACAGAGCACCAAAGAAGAAACGCCTCCTCCAGGGCGGAGATCCTGGCCAGGCTGGGCTAAGCATGGCTGCCTGGATATCAGAGAAGTTTGCTTGGTGCTGCGCTAGTAGGACTTGCTGGAAAGTGGCCATCTCGGATGCCAGGGCAAGCCATGCACAGGAAGATGCCATACCTCAAGTCAGGCTTCTGGCTACCAGACAGAGAGTTTTTCCCTCTTTTACAGATCAAGCAATATTCTAGTAAACTGTCTATTTCATTCCTAGGAATACCATATAACCTAACCAGCATCAAAGATCTCTGCAGGCCAAGGCATCCCGATTACCCTTTGGAGTAGATGCATCCACTTTGGTGATTCAGAGCTGCACCTACCTCTCCCATTCTGAGATCCCATCAAGCCTATTGAAATTGGGGAGGCCAATTTCAAATGTCAATGGCGGTGTTTTTGACCTGGCCCACAGGGGAGAGCAGCCACAGCGCTCTCCTTTGAGAGAGCTCACAGGTGCTCCACTCATTAATGTACTTCTCCATGCTTCAGTGATGGAAGTGTCTTCTGGGTTTTTTCATGGGACATAGTTGGGAGTGGGTAGTACTTAAAAATGGTGTAAAGAGAACAGTAATGTTTGGTACCATCTGCTGGGCTCTGTTCATCATCGAGTAATTTTTAACTAATAATATGGACTGCTTAGATATTTTAGACATTTAAAGCATAACAGAAAATTATAGAAAGATATTAGGGTACTTCACGAATTGAAGCTTTGGGAGGGGCAGAAACCAGGGAAGCCTCCGGATTCCTCAGATGCATTTATTTGTGTATCTTCTTTTTACGATTCTGCTATCATTATGACAAATTTCCCTTTCTTAGTCTCAGGTCTCTCCATTCAAATTTTATAAAAAGAGCCTGATTTCTTTTCTCCTATTTTATCAATATTCTTGGAGCCAAAGCCAAAGTCAGTAACAACACATACTTTAAACTGGGCTATTTAGCAAATATTTTAAAGAGCAAAAATCTTTCCTATCAACTTTCACAAATGCATCCAATGTCATGCTTTTAAACTGGAAAGCGTTCTTAGGGAATTACACAATGGTATGTATAAACCTGAACAAGCTGTACTCACAAGGAAAAATATGTGATTTATCTAAGCATAGTAAACACTTCAGAGTTTAGTATTCAGGGTAGGAATGTCTACTGTAAACAGTAGCAATGACTATCCCTATAGCAAAATTTCTAAGCATGAGAAGAAATCAAATTTTTCTAAAGAACATTTGCTTAATAATATCGTTGCCCTTTTATTTACAGAGTAGAAGAGGGAAGAAATATGACAACCACACTTATAATACCTTCTCCTTTTTCATATCCTTTTTCTTACCATAAAATAATGTGCTATGCCCTGGAATTCAAAACCAACAACGTATCTCCGAAGCTGTCGAGTTCTGCAAATTCATATCATGCCATTTCAGTGCTCCTGGACTGGCAAACCTTCCTCTCTGGGCGTGAGCATCTCTCAAGAATCCCAGATCCCTGTGTCGTGTTCAGACTGTTTCTGAACAACTCACTAGTAAGGTCTTGAAAGAATTTCAACCTCTTTAATACAGTCAAGTGAAACAGATTTGTGCTCTGTCAAATCTGTCTTGACTTCTGTCTACAGAACGTCAGGTACTTGAGATGCCTGAAATATATTATTTTTAAACTCAAAAGCAACTCCATCATTTCAAAAAATAGATAAGAGAAATGATTACCAAGAAAAACATAGCCAAAACATTATATTTTGACCCACGGGCAATGAAGATTAGATTTCCTGTCTCTTTCACCTGGTTTTTGTTGTTGTTGTGGGGGCTTTCTGGTTTGTTCGATTTGTGTGTATCCTTGCCATAATCTCTGAATAATACATATTTTTTCAGGATTGTGGTTTCATGTTTTTTGGCTACCACTTCCTGCCAAAGCTACTTGTTGTCTGTACATCCCTAAACACATTCCATCAATTTATGCTCTTCTTTTTTTATAGGAACTGTTTTTGTTTTTTCTTTTTTCCACCCACTGATCTGATTCTACTTGAACTCAATGAACTTTCAGTCTCTGGATTTCTTTATTTTAATCAACTGAGTTTTCTAACTAAACTGGCACATTAAATCCTAAACAAGCCAGACCTGCGTGTTTGGTCTAGATTGGTTAACCACATTGCTAGTCAGAGTTAGCTTGATAAACATGGTTCCAATTTCCAGACCCTTGTGAAAATTAAAGTGAGCTAGAAGTGCCCGTTTGTAGAATCATAAACAAATCTGGACACGCCCAACTATTTTGGGGAGTGTGTAGCCTCAGGTGCACAGAATTGGATAAGAATTATCCTATTTATTAATATTTATGACATAACTTTCCTCAGTGGTACTTGAGTGGCTTCTTTCACTACATATGATTGCATTGATATAGATATACATATAGATGTAGATATAGATAAACAATCACGAAGCCACCATCTAAAGCAAAAACCAAGACCTTGACAATGGACTACATCCAGCCATGTGGTTGCCTTCCCCATCCTATCCCTCCACCTTGCCCCACACAAGGGAGCTATCTTGCTGAATTCCATGTTAACCATTTCCTTGCCTTCCATTTTATATAGTTCAATTGCTTCTATTTTATTCATACAAGGGAATATTTTTATCTTAGACATTTTAAATTTTTATTTAAAAGGGTATCACACTGTATGTAACCTTTCAAAATTTATTTCTTAATTTTATATTGTTAAGATCTGTCATATTTTTGCACATTGCTATAATTCATTCATTCTGACTGCTGAAAATTATTCCATTGTGTGGGTTAACTACAATTTATTTATTCTGCTTTATAGCTAGGCTTTGGGGTTCTTTGCAGGTTTTTGCTGCTGTGAACAGAAATACTGTGACCTTTCTTATGTAGTCACTTGCACACATCAAATAGTTTTTGTTTGGTCTATATCTAGGCATAGAATTGCTGGGTCATGGAGTGTGTGTATTAGTTTCATAGAGCTGCACTAACAAATTACCACAAACCAGGTGGCTTAAAACAACAGAAATTTATTCTCTCACAGTTCTGGAGGATAGAAATCCAAAATCAAGGGGTCATCAAGGTTGGTTCCCCACTGGAACCTCTGAAAGAACATTTGTTCCATGTTTCTCTCCTAGCTTCTGATGGCTGCTGGCAATCCTTGGTATCCCTTGGCTTGTAGACACATCAGTCCAATCTTTCTCTCTGTCTTTGCGGGGTCTTCTCCTGTGTGCGTTTCTGCCTATGTGTCTCTTCTCCCCTTCTTATAAAGATATTAGTCATATTGGATTTAGGGGCCAGGATGACCTCATCTTAACCTAGCTACTTACATCTATCTGCAAAGTCCAAATAAGGTCACGTTTGAGGTTCCAGAAGTTAGAATTTTAACATTTCTTTTTTGGGGAGAAAATTCAACGTGTAACAGTATGTAAATGTCCAAATTTAGGAGAAAATGGCAAACTTTTCCTAATTAGTTACAAAATTTATAATACCACCAGAGTTGAATAAGACTTGGTATTATCAGATTATTGAAATTTTTAACAGCTGAATGAGTATAAAATTGTGTGTCACTGTAATCTCGGTTTATACTTCCCAATTACTAATTATGTGAAACATCTCTTCATGTGTTTATTGACCATGTGTTTCCTCTTCTGTGAAACCTTTTTTTCCTCTAAAGTACCTCTTTTTTTTTAAATAGAGACGGGGTCTCTCTCTTGCTCAGGCTGGTCTCGAACTCCTTAGCTCAAACGATCCACCCACCTCGGCCTCCCAGAGTGCTGGGATTACAGGGATGAGCCACCATGCCAGGCCACTCTAAGGTACCTTTTGATGAACAAAAGTTCTGAATATTGTATAGCAATATTTATCAACTTTCTCTTTTATAGTCAATATTTTTGTGTCTTGTTTAAAATATCTTTCCCTACTCCAAGGTCTAAACTGTATCGACCTCTATTTTCTACAATGAGTTTTAAATATATTTGGGGAGATGTCTGCTCAACCTATCAATAATCTAGAGAGGAATGTTGAAATCTCCCATTATGATGATGGATTTATTCATTTTCATCATTCCATCATCTTTGCTTCATAAATGGTACAGCCTTTTGCTTTATTAAATGAGTACATGCTATGTCTCTTTGCTTTTTGTCTTTAAGCCCATCTTATCTAATATTGTTGTAGATAAACCAGCTTTACTTTGATTAGTATTTTACTGATACACCATTTCTATTCATTTACTTAGAACATTTGCATTTCCTTATACTTTAGTTTTATGTCTTATTAACAGCGCATATCTGAATTTTTTAAAAATCCAGTTTGTCTTTCTCTTTAACTGATGAGTTTAGTTCATTTATATTTATTGTAATTATTTATATATTTGGACCTGTTTCTGCCATCTTTTTTTTTCAGTCTGACCCACTTTTTCTATATTTGTTGTTAATCCTTTCTTTAAATTGATAGCTTCCCCCTAATAAGAACAAAGCTTTATTATACACTCATGTCTCTTCATCTCTACTCCCCCAGTCCACGTCATGTTATCTACACTTTAACGCCAGATTATTGTGGATATGTGTCCTCTTCTTCTTCTTTAATCTTAGTTATTCTCGGGACAAACAAATTTTACCAGTGTACTTGACCATCTTTATTTCACACATCTCTGATAGTATCTACTAGATTTGCTCTCCCCTTATTTAAGCCTTTCATCTAAAACAGTTTTCAGTATAGTGTTTGTATGGTAAATCACCTGAGGACTTCTGTGCTTGAGAATATTTTTTATCATGCCCTTGTTTTTGAATGGTGACTAGATATAAGGATAGAGCCTGGTTTCTTTTCCTTCAATATTTTGAAAATACTATTCTACTGTTTTCTTACATCAATTGTTGCTAATGTCAATCTGACTTCTTCCCTCTTTTTGTGATCTTCTCTTTCTCTTTACAATCTTTTAGAATTTTCTCTGCTTCTTTGAAATTCTTAATTTTACTATAAAATGTCCTAGTGTGAATTTTTCTTATCTTTCTTCTATAACCTTTTGATATTTCATCTTTTTATAATTACAGAAAATTGTTTTAAATTTTCTGCAAACATTTCTTCCTCTCCATTTTTATTTTTCCTCTTTCTTAAACTCTTATTACCTGGATGTTAGTACTTCTACTTCTGTCTTCCACATAACCTATTTTTCCTTTATATTTTATATGTCTGTTCTTCCTTCTTCCTCCTGAAAGATTGCCTCCACCTGGTCTACCAAGTTGCCAATTTGTTCTGCAGCTCTATCCATTTTGTTATTTATCCATCTTTTGAGTAGTTCATTTCAACTACTACATTTTTCATATCTAGTATTTCTTCTTTTTTACGTTTTCTTGTTCTTGTTTACATTGTCATTGTCTTCTTTTACCTCTTTCTGCATATTTATTAGGTCAACATTAAATTATCGACTCAACCATTTCTATGTGTATACTTAGATTCTTTAATCTCATTTTTTATTTTTTATTTCAGGTAGTTGTGGTTCTCAAACTCCTTGTTACTTTGACCTGTGAATTCATTTTCCCCTGGAGGTACACCAGCTCCTCTGGGTGAGGCATACAGGGGAAGGGCCAGATCTAATTAGCTCATTCCCAGTCAGTCTCAGCTAGCTCTGAGGGCAGGAATGGATGAACCCAACATGGAGAGAAAAGCCAGGGCATAAGAAAACCACTGTCATTCACCTCCTACCTCATAGAACAATGGAGTCAGAGCTTCACTCTTTGTCTTCAGCATTAGGAGGACACACTGTGGGACTGTCATTTGCCAGCTCTGGGAGTTTGGTGGAAAGGGGAAGTGATAATACAAGGTAATTAGTGCTCACCTCAAGCACAACTATTGAAACAAAGGTTGTGACTCTGATTTGACGCCCTATATGGTATCACTGGGAGGCAAAAACTGGCTGATTAGCCATCACTGGGCACTGTTTGTGCTAACCATCTCCCCCAGTGGTGCCAGGAAATCCCCTTCATCCAGAAACATCTCCTTTGCAAGAATTCCCCTGTTCCAGATCCCATCCCTTTGCATTTCTTCCACTGTGATTCTTCTCCCTCCTTTTCTTCTATAGACATGATTAAGGCCTCCTGTGTGTCAGGCACTGTGCTAGGTCCTGAGTCTGACAGATGCGAAGAGCAGACGTGCTTCAAGAGTAAGAAAAAGGGGAATGGAAGTGGAGTCAAGGTTTTGTCATGAAAAACAAATTTGGCCTCCTTTCCCTGGCAGCCAAGCAAGGAGAGAGCAGGGCCTTCCTCCCAGGTGCAGCCTAGCGTGTGGTGATGGCAAGGTGTTCTAAGCATGGGCCTCTAATCTTAACTCCTCCTTAGAACCACCTGGAGAGCTTTTACAACTCACACTGTCCAGACACAGCCTATACCAGTTAAATCATAATCACTAGGGGTGTAACCCAACCACCAATATATTTTTACAAATTCTCCAGGTAAATCCAATGTACATCCAAGTTTGAGAACCACTGCTTGAATATATAGTCAAGCATCAGGCTTAGAATCAGGAGTTCTGGGTTAAATCCTGTTATCGGTTTAACTTTGTTCCTCCAAAATGCATACGTTGAGTTTCTAACCCCCAGTACCTCAGAATGCGACCTTATTTGGAGATAGAATCTTTACGGAGGTAATCAAATTTTTAATCTGATTTAATATAATTTAATTTAATTTGAGGTCGTTAGGGTGGGCCCTAACACAATATGACTGGGGTCCTTATAAAAAGGAGAGCTTTGGAGACGGGCAGGTGTACAGGGAGGACACCACGTGAACATAAAGACAGCCATCTAACAAGCCAAGGGACAGACCTGAGGCAGATCCTTCCTTCACAGCCCGCAGGAGGAACCCACCCTGTCAAGACCTTGATTTCAGACTTCTGGCTTCCAGAACTGGGAGACAGGACATCTCTGTTGATTAAGCCACCCAGTTTTCGGCACTTTGTTACAGCAGCTGTAGCAAACTATACAGATCTGATGGAGCCCAGTTTCAACCGTGTACAAGTAACTTCTCTGAGTGCTTCACTGACCTTACCAGAAAAACAACATCCAAACTCTCCCTAACAGAGAAACTCAGAGGTTACATGAGAGAATGTAAGTGAAAATACCTGGCACAGGAACATAGCAGTTGCTCACTAAATGTTAATGGACTCCGATTCCTTCCTGGTTGAACAAACCAAGCAGCTTTTGCAGCGTAGCGAGGGCGGTCAGCTCGGCAGCCTGGGGATGCAGGCTGGTAGCCGCAGGATCCGCTCTCGGCCTCCCGAAAACGAAGTCACAGGCTTTGCCCGCTCTGGGTAGCCCCCTCTCCACGCTGCGCACTGGCTTAGCGCGCCCCAAAGCTTTTTATGTAGCCTCGTCTTGGAAGCGACTCTTGTTCCGAGCTCGCCCTCTAGGGGGCGCGCTGTCACCGCAGCCCGCGGCTGCGCTCGGGGCCGACCGGGCACAGAGCAGCTCTGGGGACGCGAGTGGCGCTCGCCGCCGCCTCCACCCTCCACGCGGCCCCTTCCAGGCAGGAACCCCGGGGTGGACGACGTCCCCTACGTGCCGGCAGCGCCCTGTCGCCCAGCGTGCTGCATCGCTTACTCTGGACAGTCCTATTCTTCCTCCCAAATGAGTAAATGAACGCTCAGAGACATTAAGCAACTGGCCGAAGATCACACAGCTATGGGAATTGAATCCAGATCTGCCTGACTCCAAAACTGGCAAAACACTTTCATGGCCAGAAGGAGCCCCAAGTGTGCAGCCCTCCAGAGGGGGGCCAAGTGACTTGCAGACCTACTCAGAGGCCCAGTGAAAGACCCCAAAGGCAAGGGAGCCTGCACAGCCTGTATTACCTTCCTTTCTCTCCCCTGAACCCAGCTGCTGCCGCTGCAGCCTGAATGGCCCTGCCATTCTTCGCATCCCCTGGCAATTTTTTTTTACTGTCCTGACTTAGTCCGGCACATGAAGACGTTACAGGTTAATTCCTTTTTTTTTTCTTTCTTTCTTTTCTACCCTTTTCTATCCCTCAGGACAGTTGATTTTTGCAGCCACTCCAGAGGAGTACTTAGGATGGTTTAGGAGCGGCTGTTTAACTGTTTGCTGCCTTGCTGTTGAAGGAGTCAGGATCCATTAAAAAACGGTGGTGGGGCCGGGCGCGGTGGCTCACGCCTGTAATCCTAGCACTCTGGGAGGCCGAGGCGGGCGGATTGTTTGAGCTCAGGAGTTCGAAACCAGCCTGAGCAAGAGCGAGACCCCGTCTCTATCTAAAAATAGAAAGAAATTAATCCGACAACTAAAAATATATAGAAAAAATTAGCTGGGCGTGGTGGCACATGCCTGTAGTCCCAGCTACTCGGGAGGCTGAGGCAGGAGGATTGCTTGAGCCCAGGAGTTTGAGGTTGCTGTGAGCTAGGCTGATGCAACGGTACTCACTCTAGCCCGGGCAAAAGAGTGAGACTCTGTCTCAAAAAAAAAAAAAAAAACGGTGGTGGTAACTACATGTAATTGACTGCTGGTGTCTCCACTGCTGGGCAGTAGCAGAGGTTTTCCTCCGAGACATAGCCTTTTGTGCCAGAAAAACAAACCAATGTTAATCCGATGTTCTTAGCCACTGAAGGTGTACTTGGCGGCTGTCCAGGGGTCATTCTCCAACTCCTTCTTGCAATCACCCATCCATCCATCCATCCATCCATCACGCCAACATTTCAGAGTCCACAACATGCGAGGCTCTGTGCTGTGGCTGCGGGGAGGTGGCCCTGGCCCAATGTCTGCCCACAGGGCATTGGTGATCCAGCTGGGACCAAGAGCGTATTCAGAAAACAGTCTTTAATGAAGGCCGTGCTCATGCAGAAGATGCCACTTCTTCCTGGACTTGGTGGTGTTTGGTTTTGTGACAATTCTTTTTAAGAGGATTAAAGTGATTGGAGGAACACGCTGGGAGGCTCGGATTCTGTTGCACTAACCGACCCTGAGCCCGTGGATAAGGCCTTGGCTTCTGTGTGTGTAAAACAAGGAACACAGGCTCCTTTCTGGTCCTGCCACTCTCTTATGTTGCATGCTGGTGTCCTCAACTATTGCAGGTTTGAAATCCCTCTGATATCTGTCTGGCCCACACCAAAGTTCACATGACATAACACTATCCGTGTGCAAAATGAACTGCATTGAGACCTCTGGAAAAGAGACCCCGGGGCTGTGGCAATTCCGCTTCCTCCCCTGGGAGCCCACCTACCTACCGCTAGGGCCCTCCCTGAGCCCTTTGCTCTTCTGTCATCTTTGTTGAAAGATGTCATCACCAACATCCAACAAATGTTATTGGGTGCCATGGAGGGCTGAGGCACTTGAAAAGTCGTAATAGAAGAGCAGAAAGTCTGCAGAACAATTCCCGTACCTTGCGTGGGGTCAACTGAATCTAATCCTCAGGCGCCCGTCTCTGGCACCCTCTCCTTGTCCTCATTCCGGGCTCAGCTCTCTTTCTCAAGCCTGGTGCCGGCGTCCTCCCCCTGCGCACCCAAGCTGCCTGCAGGAGCAGGGAGAGCACAGTGGCCGAGGCAGGCAGGACGAGAGTCAGGGCGCGCTCTGCCCTCCACGAGCTCTGCGAATGTGGGCTGGTCCCTGGCCTCTGAGCCCAGGGTCCCCATCTGTAGAGTGAGGATAGCAATATCCAGTGCACAGGACTCCTTTGAGGCACATGAAATGGATGTGAAACACGAGCACGTGGTCGGTGGTAAATACTTTTTATAAACAATGTTCCCTCTCCAGGTGTATTTGCATGTTTATGGGCAAAAGGCCCAAAGGAAAGACTTCGCACGGTGAGTTGCAGGCTGTCACCAGGAAGGAAACTGTTCTGAAGGACTTGGTCATCTTTCCACTGCCATTGCATCACAGCAGTGGGCAGCCACCAGCAAGAAAAGCAGTTTTGATACTAGAATATTAGAATAATTGTGAGAATATTTGGAAGACTGACTTGTATTTGTAAAAGAAAAAAAAATTAGAATTATAAATTCTAAATTGCACCGCCTCACCTCACTTGAAGAGTGGTCTGTTTAGGCAGTTAGGGCCGATATCAGAATCCGCATCTGAGAGATGCAGAAAGGAGCTCACGGAGGTGAAATACCTTCCTAGGAAGTGACTTCACCCCAGGGGCCGAATCCTCTGGATTCCAAGCTCAGTGCTCTTCCCAGCATGCCCCCAACTACACGTGTGAGATATTGACAAGCAGAGCCACGGCATGTCATTGTCACGCCATGTCCCACAGCAGGCAGCACAGCTTCCCTGCAGGAGAATTTCCTGCTGGGAGCTGGAGCAGAATGTGGCTCTTACCCACAGGTTTGCTTTCCAGCCCTGTTCTCTAGAACACTTGTGCCCTGAGCCAGGGACAGATCTGAACTCTCGCTCTTGCCCTGCACCTCGGCCCCTCCCCCAGCCGCCCCCTTCCACTGCGGTTCAGGACACTGGGACACTCCCATCCGTCCACTTCCTCCTCCCAGACAGCTGACTCCTGCCACTCCCTCACCCCACACCCACCACCCTGTCCTCATCCTTCCCCCACCAAGCCACCGCTCCATCCACTCCCTCTCTGCTGCCTAATCTGGTGACATTTTCATTTGTCTGATCTCAGCTTGCATCAGAACCACCAGGAGAGCTTGTTACAACTCACATGACAGGACCCCAACCCCAGAGTTTCTGATTCAGTAGATCTGGGGTGGGACCCCACAATGTGTGTTTCTAACAAGTCATCAGTGATGCTGATGCTGTTGGTCTGGGGCCCACCCTTTGACAAGCTCGGGTCTGAATAACTGTAACAGCCCCCTAATGCCAATCCATTGTCCCCACAGCAGTCCAGGAGATCTTTTCGTAGTCTTGAGTGGATATGTAACTGCCCTGCCTACAACCTTTCATGGCTCCTCATTGCTCTCAGGAGAGAGACTGTGTCTGTCTCCTATTCCCAGCATCTAGCAGATGCCACGCAAAGCTCCTTTGAGGTTCACGCCATCAGACTGAAAACCTGCCACCCCTCCCGGTTGCTGTCAGCTGCCAGTGCCCCGGTCACTCTTCCTTGTTCCTCAAGGGCTTGAGTGTCGGGCTGACTGTCTTCATTTTCACCAAACACTTCTGTCACTATTTGGGGAATGACCTGTTTAACACCTGGCCTCTCAGTTCTTTGACCTCCTTACCTGAAGTGATCTTTGGCCTCTCAGTCTTGAGGTCATACACTTGGCTGTGTCATCACCAACAACCATGTTGCCTCCTAATCTCACTTTTAAACCCCTGACTTCCTGACCACCTCTTCCTCTTCGCAGCTTAGTGGCTCGAAAACTCCTGCGCCAGCAATTCTTTGACCTCATGAGGACTCCTGATTCATTGGCCCAATCACTTTGTCATCGTCCATCATCTCTTAGTGTTTCCCTTTCCTCCCTTCCTGCTCAGATGAAATGACACATCATTAAAAACACTTCCTTTTAAACACCACCAACTCCGTGGCTCCCTCTTCAGCCTTGATTAAACCCGTCTCCTCACTCCATCCCTATACCCAGGCAGCAAGAGAAAAACACCCGCCGGGGTGAATGTTCTCACTTTAAATCGACAGCCACAAAAGTCCATGCCCGCGAATTCTACACATCTCCTATCTTAGTCTGCATGTTGCTGTAACAAGATACTACAGACTAGGTCATTTGTAAATTATAGAAATTTATTTCACAGTTCTAAAGACCGGGGAGTTCAAGAGCAAGGCGCCAGTAGGGTCAGTGTCTGGTGAGGGCTGCTCTCTGCTTCCAAGATGACGCTTTGTTGTTGCAGGAAGGTGGAAGAGCAAAAGGACCTGGCTAGTTCCCTTGAGACCTTTTATAAGGTTATAAATCCCATCTGTGAGGACAGCACCCTCATGACTTAATCAGCTCCTAAAGGCCCCACCTCTTAATACTGTTGCATTGGTGATTAAGATTCAATGTGAATTTTGGAGAGGACACAGGCATTCAAACCACAGCACTTCCCTTCCTACTCAAAAGGCGGTGCTGGACCGACAGCACAGCCATCCCTGGGGAGTTTGTTACAAATGTAGGTCCCAGGTCCCATCCAGACCTACTGAATCTGAATCTGCTTTGAAACAAGGTCCCCGGGTGCCTAGGTGATTCATTTCCACATTCAAGTTCAGAAGCACTGCCCTAGCGGTTTACTTCCTGGATCACCAGAATAGTCATTCATTCTCATCTTTTTCTTTCTCCTCAAACCTTCTGAACGCTGTGGTCATCACTCTGATCCCTGCACTCCATTGAGAATCCAGAAGCAGTCACACCAAACGCCTTTTCTTCTCACCTCTGCATCTTTAACCTACTTCCGTCCTCATCAGCATTCTGCCTTCCCTCCTGTTACAGCGGGAGCAGGGTCCCAGCTCTGGCCAGAGACCACTTTCTCTCTCCGGCAACCCAGAATCCTCCCAGAGTGCTAGGATTACAGGTGTGAGCCATAGGCCCGGCCCTAAAAAAATATATTAAAAATTATATTTTACTACTGCATTGGTAGAATGGCAAAAATAATCCAGGCTAGATTCGTTATTACATTCATTTTTTTTTTTTTTTTTTACTTCTGATTCTAAATGGAATTAAAACATTTCATAGGCCCTTAAAAACATCCCAGGCCCCAGGCACTGCACCTGCTGTGCCTAATGGATAGGTCGGCAATTAGAGCAGCGCCAGGGGCGCTGGGAAGTGCTTCGCTAGACAGCACTCTCCTTGGAGGAGAATCAAGGTCTGCTTGTTTTTAAACCACTGTTACTTCTGGTCTTCTGTGACATCCGTGAGCACCTTCATGGAGGCCAGGAGGCTTCCTACAGAGGTGACATCGTGTGAAGGGTGAGTGGGAGGGGGCCAAGTGGGTGGGGGAGGGGACAGAGCGTTTCCAGTGGAGAAATCAGCTTGAGCAAAGGCTGAGAGGGAACAAAGTGAGAGGAACCGAGAGAACTTCATTACGGCTGGAGCTTAGAATGCAAAGCGCGCATGCGTGCGTGTGCGTGTGCGTGCGCGTGCGTGTGTGTACCCTTTGATCTGTTCTAGGGTCACTCAGGGGTTTGGCCACACCCTCAAATCTCTCTACCACCACTGCCTACGGGAGCCGGCCCAGAACATGAATGGGTGAAATGACCACAAGGCAGGAACTGTGTCCAAGAGGAGAGAGCGCGTGCCCGGTCTGAGGGGCCACCACTGCCCAGCTGCTGCCATTGTCATGTGAGATTGCAGGCGCAGGATTGAAAGAGCTACCCATTTTTCAAGAGCAGCCAGAAGTTTATCTGTGAATCACCTGACTTTTAAAGGTAGGCCACTAATTGCGATTAAAAACAAATAAACCGGCTGGGCGCGGTGGCTCACGCCTGTAATCCTAGTACTCTGGGAGGCCGAGGCGGGCAGATTGTTTGAGCTCAGGAGTTCGAGACCAGCCTGAGCAAGAGCGAGACCCCGTCTCTACCAAAAAAAATAGAAAGAAATTAATTGGACAGCTAAAATATATATATAGAAAAAAATTAGCCGGGCATGGTGGCGCATGCCTGTAGTCCCAGCTACTTGGGAGGCTGAGACAGTAGGATTGCTCGAGCCCAGGAGTTTGAGGTTGCTGTGAGCTAGGCTGACGCCACGGCACTCGCCCCAGGCAAGGGAGTGAGACTCTGTCTCAAAAAAAAATAAAAATAAAAAAAATAAACCAACAGCGTGTCTGCCCCATCCAGTGGCCCCGGAGCTGCCAACTGCCACCCTTGGCCTGAGAGCTCATGCTCCTCTGATGGGGGCCACCCTTTTCCCTCCTCAGCACCCAGGGTCAGCGCTTTCATTCGGGATGGGGAGACAAGGCTGGATTTGGACTCTTTAAAAGGCTAAAACAGCCCTCTGCAAATGCTTTCATTCGATTTGGGTTAATACCATTGTTGAATCTTATACTACAAGGTTCAATGACACTTAATGAGAAACTTCAAGAGAAAAAACAAAACACAATTGCTTTGAGAACACAAAGCAATGACTCCGTGTAGAGAGATAAGGGAGAAGGTTAGTGAATGCTTAGGTACTACTTACCAAAATATTTAAGTTAAATCTATATTTATTCTGTAGTTGGACATCATGTAGTTGGGTTTCTGATTACTTAGAAGGCCAAAGAGCTTTCTTGTCATAGAGTTTAATTTCAATAGTTCTCTTCCAAGGACTGTTGACTTATAACTGCAAAACCATGCATATTTGTTAGAGAAAACTGCTTTTGTTAGAATGTTTGTGGTAAAGAATGCGTTTGTTCACCTAAAATGGTCGCCACTGTGGTTTTTCTAGAAGGTTGCATTTGCTCACCAGACTTGTCATAAATACCTGCTGAGTATGATCTCACTGATCTAATTCAACCTGTGTGTAAACTGTCCATATTCCTAATTAGGGAAAGTATCTGAAAGCCTCTTCCCTGCAAAAGAAATTGTTATAAGTAAGTCAGCAGCTGTAATAGATTTTTTTTTTTTTTTTTTTGAGACAGGGTCTGGCTTTGTTGTCCTGGGTAGAGTACAGTAGTGTCATTGTAGCTCATTGAAACATCAAACTTCTGGGCTCCAGCAATCCTCCTGCCTCAGCCTCCCAAGTGGCTGGGACTACAGGCATGCACCACCATGCCCAGCTAATTTTTCTATTTTAAGTGGAGATGGGGTCTCACTCTTTCTCAGGCTGGTCTCGAACTCCTGGTCTCAGGTGATCCTCCCACCTTGGCCTCCCACAGTGCTGGGATTACAGGCATGAGCCACAACACCCAGCCTCTAATAGATTATTTTTAAAGCACAAAGCAAACTCTGATCCTTTGACATCAGTGTAGGTAGTTGTTGAAACCTTCACAGATTGCCCAGGAAGAGTGAGAACTCAGAGGAAAAGAGAGTGTGGGAGAGCCAGGAGGACCGGCTCCAGCCAAGGGCGAGTCAGTTCACCTGACACCTCTGGGCCTGCTTCATACGCCCCCCTCCCCAGCCCATCCTTTTTACATTTTTTTATTTTTGTAAACTCTAGTTATTGCTGTGGCAACTACTCAAGCTGATGCCCCATAAACCCCTTCCCTCAGCTGCCTGTTGAATCTGTAGCTTCTGTTGCTACAGAAGGCGGGTATGCCTGCGCCTTGGGGACCCATTGAGCCATTTGGATGTACATGAGAACCTGGAAGTACTAGAGCATTTCCCACCTTTGGGCACAGTTTACAATTCTGAGGTCCTTTCTTCCCTGCAACTCAGAGTCTCCGGTGGGATGGAGTCCCAGTTGCCACAGCAGTGACTGGCTTGAGAATACAGCCTCGGACACACTCTCCCACCTTCCCACTTTTAACCAAACCCTGCTCCCATTCTTGGAGTCACTTCCTAAATAAACTACTTACCACAGTCCTTCTCTGGATCCCCCAGGGAAGTAGGTAGCACTGAGTATTTTAAACAGAGGGAATTTATTTGGAGAAATGGGTACATATGTGATAGAAAAAGCTGAGAAGCCCACCAAGGGCAAGGGGACCACAGTCAGAAGTCACTGACACCTCTAGGTGGGAGGGACAAAGGACAGAGGTGATGTCACCAGAGCCTAGAAGACCAGTTGCATGGCAGAATCATAGTAGGCCTGATCAGCAGGCCCTGGAGCCACGGGGGAGATGCCTTTGTGTCTGGAGGTGCTATCCCCACCTCTGGCTGGTCCCTCAGCTGGCTGAGCCCAGGCCGCAGCCAGCTGACCTGGGCACACAGGGGAGGCAGCCTGCAATGACCAGCTCCCTGCAATTGGGCTGGAGCCGGGGAGAAAGGGAGACCAGAACAAACTGGTCTAGACTGGCACAAAGGAGCAGGCAGAGGGAAGGAGAAAACAAAAGAGCCGGTTTTTAAAGATGTGCTTTGTAAGATTAAAAGAAACTTCTTAATTATTATACGTGCATGTATTGCCTTGCTCTGTCCACTGAGGCTGGGAATCAATGATGCACCATGGTACTAGGCACACTCAGCACTCAGATCTTGCTTTACCATACTGTTCTTCCATAAAAGGAACTTGGCCTTCTTAGAGAGATGGCAGAGTCTAGGACTGGGGTAAGGAATATGCAAGATGAATCGGGAGCATCTTGTAGTGCCAGAAAGTAAGGAAGGGCTACAAACAAAACAAACAAGCAAAAAAACCCCCACAATGATTGGGGACATAGGAGCCAGCTGAAAGAGTTCCCAGTGGCCAAAGCTGGAAAAATGTGAGCAACAAAATGTAACCAGTACTAAATTATAACCCAAAGTGTACAACAAATGTCCATGAGTCCATACTGATATAAATAAATGATTGAATACACAAATAAATGGGAGAGATAGACAGATGCCCCGTGCAGAGGAATTCCAAATGATTTATGTAGATGTTCCCTCCAGGAAATGGAGCGTGACTCCCAGCTCCTTACATGTGGGCTGCACAGAGACTCTCTTCCAAAGACTGCTGCCCTACGCAGAGGGGGAAATGAGCAACTTTACAGTGGAGAAACCTGACAGACACCACCTCAGCCAGGTGATCAAGGTCAATGTCAACAGTGGTAAGTCATGGTGACAGGACGTACCCTTGACATGAAGTGGTCATAATGACACTTTACCTCTGTGGTCTTCCTCCCCAAATTAACCCCCAGTCAAATAAGAAAAAATATCAGATGAATCACAGTTGAAGGACATTCTACAAAATACCTAACCAGCACTACTCAAAACTTTCAAGGTCATTAAATACAAGGAGAGTCTAAGAAACTGTCACAGCCAAGAAGAGCCTAAGGAGACATGACAACTAAATGTGGTGTGGGATCCTGGAATAGAAAAAAGACATACAGTAAAAACCAAGAAAAACCGTGTGGCCTTTAGTTAATAATAATGTATAAATATTGGCTCATTAATGGTGCCAAATGGACCATACTAATGTTAGATATTAATAATAGGGGAAACTGGGTGCAGAGCATATAGGGACTTTTTGTGCTATCTTTGCAAATTTTCTATAAATCTAAAACTTCTAAAATTTAAACATTTTTGTAAAAACCTATGCAAGTGTAAAATTGTATATAATTCAGCTCTAGGCAGACGTGGGCTACAGGATCTGAAGACACAACAGGGCCCTGCCCTCTATAAACATACAGCCTGCTATCACACAGGACACAACAAACGCCATATATGCAATGACAGAAATATGCACACACAAAAAAACAATTTAGAGGGTGGAGCAACTGAGTCAGAGGGAGCCCCTAAGGGCTTAGAGATAAATTATTATCCAAATGGGATTGGAGAAACTAATAGGATTTCACTAGGAAGATAACGGAGGGGATATTGTCATCTAAGACTTCAACACCAAGAGGACAAGGATTGGGCCTATATATACCTGACCATAACGTTTTTTCTATACTAAGTCCTCTCAGAGATCTGTCGCATATTGATCTCTAGTGGTCCGGTCCTAGAGTCAAGCCTGTGCATTTCGATCACCGGTCTACTACGTGCTGTCCACGTGCATCGGACTCATCTCTCAGGCCTGTGCCTCATCTTAGCCGCCTGTTTCGCCTCTGCTACTGTGTGTGACCCACACACCTGCTATCTATCCAGGGTTATGGCTCCTCCTGCCATTCCCAGACTCAGATGAAGAGCCAACCCACAGGGCGTGGGATCTGGCTTCCCTGGCACCTGCTAAAGTGGGCACGTGACATGACCATGGAAGAGCGGGGGGCTTGACTCCCTGTGAACAAACTTGGACTAGTAGGAGACAAGAGACAGGGGAGAGATGGCAGCAAACTCCCCTTTTCTCTCCAGCAAATCGTTCTGAGGCGTGGTTTCTCCACGCAGCCTGTGTGGAGATGTCCCCTAAGGCCCAGCAGCCACTCCTGCTGCAAGACCAGTTGTGTTGCTTCATGGCTCATAGTAAAGCGGTAGCCAGCATGGGAACATGTCACCTTGTGTTTGCTTCCCAACCTTCCCTGCCTTGTCTCCCCATCCCCCTCACTCCCGCCACCCTGGAATTGCACCTCCCAAGAGCATTGACTTAGATTCTGTTTTTTCAGGAAACTTATGCAAGTTATCTGGGCCTCAGTTTCTGCATCTGTAGAATGGAAGAAATAATAATACCTGCCTCTTAGGGACTGAGTGAAATAATTCACATAAAGCATTTAGGTCAGTATTTAGCCTATAGTAAGCAATTGATAAATTTTAGCTATTGCTATCCAGAGCAGCCCCTCAATTTTGCAGCTTTGGCTTCTTTTTTTTTTTTTTGAGACAGAGTCTTGCTCTGTTGCCCAAGCTAGAGTGCCATGGCATCATCCCAGCTCACAGCAACCTCAAACTCCTGGGCTCAAGCGATCTTCCTGCCTCAGCCTCCTGGGCTCAAGTGATCTTCCTGCCTCAGCCTCCCAAGTAGCTGGGATTACAGGTGTGCACCACCACGTCTGGCTAATTTTTTCTATTTTTAGTTGTCTGGCTAATTTCTTTTTATTTTCAATAGAGATGGGGTCTTGCTGTTGCTCAGGCTGGTCTTGAACTCCTGAGCTCAAGTGATCCTTCTGCCTCGGCCTCCCAGAGCACTAGGATTACAGGCGTGAGCCACAATGTCTGGCCCGGCAGCTGTGGCTTTTGAGGTTCGAAGAGCCTGAGTAACTTCTCCAGGATCGCATGGTGGCCAGTGGTGGAAATAGGATGAGAACCCAAAGGGATGCACTTTTATACTTGAGTTATACTTGAGTGAACTTGAGAACATAATACTTATGAACACTACACCCTATAAACATAATATCTATGAATAACATATGAATACATAACATATAACAATGAACAAAATACACTATGATTATTAATGTTCATAAACGAAAGAATCAATTTTATAATAATGAGGAAGTCTCGACCTTGGGTAGCTGTCCCATCGACCATACAGTAGACACATTGAGCTGCGGCATCCAGGGCCCTCCTTCCTGGCATGCTCAGGAGATCAGCACAGTTTCAGAGACACTGGGAAGGTTGTTAATGCCCTCTGGAGTCTTTTCTCATCCATTGTTTGCTGCCTAAAATTTGACTTTCAGAATGTTTTTTTCCCAAAAGGCTTTGACTTCTGTTTATGCAAGTCTTCCAGGGAAGGATACTACTTCGAGGTTTGTATCTAACAGTTCATCGAACACAACTGTTTGTACACAGAAAGCTCTATGGAATAAATACTACTGAATAAACAAATTAGTAAAAGTGCCTGGTTACACTTGGCAAATATGTTGTATAATAATGGTCCCACCGGGGATGCCTTAGGAGAGATGAAAAGGCTCCAAAGTCCTGAGACAAGAGTTTGAGGAAGGAGTAGGAGGTACCATCAATTAGTAAAAAAGTGAAGATGGAGCAAGCCAAGGGTCTGAAATTTAATGTTACTCTTCAAAATTTTTTTGCTGCTGACAACAGCAAAATTTTCTATTGCAATGCAACTCTTGTAGATGTTGCAGATACCCCAGAAAAAGGAGAAGGAGTGTCACATGTGGAATCACCAAGCGTGAGGAAACTCCCCACAGTACAGAGGGGAGTGGCAGGTGGCATGTGGAGGCGTGACCAACCAACAGCCGAAGCAACAGGAATCTCAGCTCTGCTAATAGTTGCCGAGGAGAAAAATCTTCAAGGACTAGTGGATATAATCCGGGATGGATTGCAAGGGAGGACAGGATTTGGAGTAAGAGGCCTCAGGACGTTAAAGGACGAATTCTCCTCATTATCAATTTAAAATAAGGATGATGAGGATGATGGTGGTGATGATGATGATGATAGTAATACTTACCATATTGCATTGTGTGCATTCAAATCGCCATTCTAATTCCGTCGTCATTGGTTTCTAGTTTAGATACTAGAAACTCACTTTACTTTGAAAAGTGTCCTTTATGGGGGGGATTCCCTTGCTGCAATTTGTCTTAGAGTCAACTTACTGCAAGTAAAACCTCTCCATCCTCAGTCCTCCAACCACAGGGCTGGCTCCAGGGATTAGAACCATGCAGACCACTGAAGATGCCACACCTTCAAACAGAGGGCTGGAAGCATGTGGCTGATATTTGGATAATATTTTCATGTTATTTGATAATGATTAAAAGAACATGTGATTGCATAAATAAATGGGGGGAGTAGAAATAAATCTCCTATGCATAATTCTAAATAATTGATGTAGATACTCCACCCTTAAGGATGTGGAAATAGCTTGTCACTTCTTAACGGTGAACTGTGCATAGTGACTTCTTTCCGAAGAGCACAGTACAGGAAGGAGGTGAGTAACTTTGCTGTGGAGAAACCTGACAAACTCTACCTTAGCCAGATGACCCAGGTCAACAACAAGAGTCATAAATCATGTCAATTGTATGTACACTTGATACGATGGATGAAAATGGCCATCTGTGATCTTCCCAAAAACCCATAACCCGAGTCTAATGAGAAAAATATTAAACAAATCCCAATGGAGGGCCACTCTACAAAACACCTGACCAGTACCTCTCAAAACTGTCAAGGTCATCCAGAACAAGGAAAGTCTGAGAAACCGTCACAGCCAAGAGAAACCGAGGAGACATGACCACTAAATGTAATGTTGCATTCTGGAACAGAAAAAGGACATGGTGTTAAAACTAAGGAAATTTGAATAAAGTATGAACTTTATTTCATAATAATGTATCAATATTAGTTTATTAAATATAACAAATGTACCGTAGTAATGTGAGATGTTAATCATAGGACAAACCAGATGGGAGGAATATGGGAACTTGGCACTATGTTAGTAATTTTTCTGTAAATCTAAACCTGCTTGAAAATAAAGGGTTTTTTTTTAAAGTTTAATAAGAAGAAAAACAAAATAAAACAAATTTTAAAAGAATACTAGATGTCCTAGTGCAGAATACAATTAATTGACAAATTAATTATAGAGAGAATAATTATTCTTCCAGTTCCGTGGAGGGAGAGAGATTACTTCAGGCTAGATCTGCCAAGGAATGCTTTATGGAGACAGTGGGATTTGAAATGTCTCTTAAAGATTGATGAGATGTTTACAAATAAAAATTGTACCAACCCAACTATACCTCGTAAGTGATCATAGTAACTCGATTAACTAATTGATGAATTGTTCTTTAAGTCCAAAAGTAAATTTAAACATTATTAACGTTAGTTGGTAACATATTAATAGAAGTACTGATTTTACTACATAAATCTTAAGGTCAACCTTTGACCACAGTGGGAACATCCTTGTTTGTGTCCTTCCTAAAAATTTTTTTAAAATAAAACAAATATTTAAAGCAAAACAATAACAAAAAAGAATATGTGAAACCCTTTGACCAGCCTGTACCTTCTAGACTATTTCATAAGCAGTATCTACTTCTTCAAAAAGCAATTAATAATGAAACTAACTCAGGATAATTAAAAGAGACAAAATTTGAAGACCTTTGAGGATTTGCATGTCTCTGCATCTGTAGTAACTAACATAATACTCAGCTCTCCTGGTTCAACTCTAACCTTTTTGACTGTTTTTCTCAGTCTCTTTTACTGCATCTGCCTCCATTTGCTCATTGGGAATCAAAACAAATATGGAACAGACATAGAGAATTAAAAGAAAATATTCTGTGCAACAGTCTAGCAATGTATCTGAAAATATAAAGGAAATTGATGGCTTCCTAATAAAATATAACTTAGCAAAATTAATCCAAGAAAAGGAAGAAAATCTAAACACATCGATACCCATGGAAGAGATTAGAAAGGTAATATAAATCTAACGTATGAAAAAGCACCACGTCCGGGTGGCTGCATCTGTCTTCTGCCCACCCTTTAGGGCAGTGCTACTCCAAGTAGCCAGTTACAGAACCATTTGCTACTGGCCTGCAACAACTCAAGGAGCTCGAGCTAGAACATAAATCAATGTATTTCTTCCTTTGTCAACAAAATCTTGCTAAAAAAAGAAAATCAACTGAACTAAACAGTATGGTTAATGATGAAGTTGATTCGTACTTTAGTACCTGCAGATCACATTTTGAGTAGCATTGCTTTATGAATGGATAATTTCTCTTTCTATGTTATTTAAACTATTTCAGGCTATGGGGGAAAAAAACTGAAAAATACCTAAACCATTTCCTGAAGGCATGTTAATATTAAAATCTAATTAAGATACTAACAGAAAAAAAGGAAAGAAGAGAAAAGGAAGGCAGAGGAGAACCCTAGGTACTGGAGATCTCATAGGGAAAAAGGCAGAGTACTGGCTCTGTAGGGATTATGGTCTAGTGGGGGGCGACTGACCAGAGCGTAAGAACAAAACACCAACAAGTGCTACAAAGAAGATAAAATAGAGTGACGTGGTGGAGAGTTACTGGGGTGGGGGGAATCCGCTTTAGCTGCTGTAACAGAGATAATCTTTTTTGAAAATATAATTTTTTTTATAGTTAATAAGTGCACTTGGTACAAAATGCAAAAGCTACAAAAGTCATGAGAGGGCACCAATTTGGGGGAAGAGGTGGAAGTTATAAATAAGTGGTTCAAAGGATTCTGGAGCTTGAGAGAAGGAAGATTTGGGGGTGTGGGTTGTGACACTTGTGCCCAGCAGCCTTCGTTGGAGGTGTGCAATTTCTGAGGGCCTACAGCCGGGACCTAATCCTCCTGCACTTACGAACAATTTAAATCGATGGAAATAGTTTATTACCAGTTGCTAAATTATTGCTAGATTTTAACTGCTTTTTAAAAAGGTTTTGGGGAATTGCTGTTCCTCAAAGTGAGAGATGAGCATATGTACAGGGGATAGAATGGTAGCTCTCTGGCCTAATCAGTGAAAAGGCAACACTGGGGGAGAGAGAAGAGGACCCACAGGCATTGGACACCGACTGTGTACCAAGCACCTTTGCTCGTGTGACCTCACTTCGTGCTTATTTGGAAGCCTCTCTTCTGAACAGAGCCCCTTCCCCTGTTGAAGGCCCAAGCCAAAGCTGTCTTTCACAGGAACCACAGGAAGAGAGGCAGCCAGTCCACTGCTCCCACGGGAAGAAAGGGCGCGAAGGGGAAAGAGGGGAGCAAAGGTGTGGCTAAGGACTTCTCCAGCTCCAGCTTCTCCAGTATTGGCACTTGTGACACTGCTTCCCTGCTGAGCCACCTAAAATTCCCCTTCCAAACCATTTCCTTCCCCTCTCTGACAAAGACTCTCTCCTTGACCAAGCTTGAGTCCTGCCCCTCCAAGCCCTCTCTCCACTAGGCCTCCACTTGTCACCTGTCCTGTCTTTGGCCTGCCTAGCCCAGTCTTGGCAAGAAGCCTACTAAGTCAGGATCCCCTCACCCTGGAGGTCCCATCTTAGTTGATATCTGAGCAGGTTCCTCATCCCTGCCTTTGATGTCTAAGTACTTGGCTTGCCTTTAGTAAGAATCCTGTTAGGTCACTTTAGCAAGAATCCCTCTACTCTTGCTGTCTCCTCCTGGTAATTTTCCATCCACCGACCCCCTCGCCCTGCTCCTTGGCTATAAATCCCATTTATCCTTGCTGTATTCAGAGATGAGCCTGATCTCTCTCGCTCTCCTGTTACAATAGCCTCAAACAAAGTCTTCCTTACAACATTTTAACAAGTGTCGGAATAATTTTTCCTTAACACTGCTAAACCTTTGCACACCAAAGGTTTAGAATGTGCCTCTGTCATTGCCCTACTTTCAAGGCAGAGAACTGTTCAACCTTGATCTTCTCTGCAAATTCACCAACCTCCTCCCTTCTCCTGTTAGTCACAGCTGAGCACTTACCTCTCAGATGGTCCCTGAGACTCGTTAGCATAAGGACTGCTTTATCCCTCTTCCTAGCCCATGATAGGTACTTAAAATGCATCCTGAACTGCACAAATGCTCTCATCTGATGGATTCTACTGTAATACTGAAGTAGCCATTAGTGTCCCCCTCTGCAGACAGAGTGTTTATGTGATTTGCCCAGGGTCATTCCACTAATATGGTGGAGCTTGGATTCAAACCCGGGTCTTTCCCATTTCAAAATGCCAGCTCCCTGGAAATGCCATTGATAGGGGAGGCACTTGAAAGAAGGGACAAAGTGAAAGGCTGACCATAGTGACCGGTGATTTGGCTCTAAATAATGAATATCTTTCCCTCCTTTTCTTCTTACCTCTCTTCCTCCATTCAAAGCTCTCTTTATTAGCAGCCATTGGCAAGCTTGGTTTGATCTGGTTACAATTCTAGACTAAACAACCAGAAAGCTTAACAACTAGAGGGAGGTTGAGTCCCCATAAGATTTTATTAGAACTAAATCCCAGGTTTGGGCTGACCTCAGGCCAGGGATCAGCCTCTGGACATTTCCCTGAGAATAAACCAAGCTCCTCTCTGTTCCCCACTCCCCACCAAGATGGTAAATAACAGCGATAAAGTGTCAGAATCCAAAACCCTCCTGGCCCCCTGCCCACCTTTGCCTGGGCTCTGAATCTTTGCGCCTTCCTCTCACCCTCTGTTAGAGAAAGAAAGTCAAGTCGTCGAGGTTGTGCAGGGAGTTGACACAACCCTTCCAGACTGAAGAGGAGACTCCTTGGCCAGTCTCCAGAACACGAAGTCAACCGCCCAGGCTTTCTAAACAAGCCCATTCTCACCTCTCCTAAAGGCATCACAGCTAGGGTGTAATTTTCTAAGTGTCAGAGAGCTTCAGCACCTCACAATTTCTTTCACATGCAATTTTCTCTGGGTGTGTATTGACACCTTTTTCAGTCTCCTTATCCCCTACCCCTCTGGCTTTTAAAACTGTCCCTAGGAAATAAATGTATCCCTCTAAAAACATACCCTTCTTCAATTCCCCTCTATAATCCTCCTTGGAAAGTTGAGACCAATCAACCAATTGGACAGTATTGATACTCTACTAAGTGGTTTATTTTATTTTTTTAAATTAATTTTTTGAATAGTTTATTTACATTATAAAAATGTCCAAACAACAACAAACAGGTGTGTAGTGAGTGATGTGATTTCCCTTCTATCTCTATACCAATTTGTTACAGATTCAGAAATGTTCTGTGCATACTTGAGCCTTCTTTTTTCCTTTTACACAAATGGTAACATGGTAAATACTCTGTTTTTCACCTAAAGTATCTACAAGATGGGTCCACTTCCATTCAGGTAGATCTAAGGGTTTTTGTGGCTACAGAGCATTGTATTTTGTGACAATCAGTTGGGTTCATGGTCAGGGACTCTTCCCGAACAATGACTTCAGATAATATGTCCCACTGTCTGGCACTAGATTTATGGGCAAACCTGAAGGGCAAAAATGTTTGATTAGAAACCATATGATCAAACAATTGTTTGATTATAAGAGCTCAAAGAGATAGCTTTAGAGAAAGAATATGCTCTCCTTACATTTTATATGGAACTTCACTGGGCTCCAGCCCTGACCACCTCAGTTTTGGAACCTATAGTTTTGGAGCCCTTATACCCGGGGGAAAAGAGGCCAGCTATTCATGTGGGAAATGAGACATGTTCCACTAAAGGAGATATTTGTGTCAATCTTCACCTGCATCAAGCTGATAAGTGTTTTCAATTACAGCCATGCACTGCATAGTGATGTTCCATCAGTGACAGACTGCATATACGACAGTGGTCCCGTAAGAGTATAATACCGTATTTTTACTGTACCTTTTCTATGTTTAGATGTGTTTAGATACACAAACATTTACCGCTGTGTTACAGTTGCCTACAGTATTCAGTACAGTAACATGCTGTACAGGTGTGTAGCCTAGGAGCAACGGGCCACACCATACAGCCTAGGCATGTAGTAGGCCGTGCCATCTAGGTCTGTGTAAGTACACCCTGGTGTTCCCACAATGACGAAGTTGCCTAATGATGAATTTCTCAGAAGGTGCCCCCTCCATGATACAGTCAAGCGAGACACGACTGTATCATGAATTTCCTTTAGCTATTAACCTTCTGTTCCCTTGCGCTTAGCCTGGGGCAGTCAAGGGTTGGGGAAAAGTGGAATCAAAGATGTGAGGGAGAGGGCAGGAAGGCTTCAGGAATTTAGTGACTGTGGTCTCTAAATTTGATTTGTCACTAAAGGGAGCCAGGGCTTTCTTGGATAAGCTCTGGTTCCAGAGCTGGGGCAAGAAACGGACATTTCATTACAGCAGAAAGCAAGGAAGTTTTCAAAGACGACTGGGTTATGTCCAAAGATGTAGGTTAGGATCCAATATAAAGAGACTCCCACTATCCAAAGATGGAATAATTTGAGCATCTGCAATAGATTGAAATGCATCAACTATGTTAAAATCCATGAGTTTATAATTATACCAGAAAAAAAAAAACTCTCATAGGTCACCTTTACAGGTTGCTAGGGAACCAACTCGTTACTCTGAAAACTGGTTTAAAAAGGGAAAGAATCAAGCATTTGTCTTTTGTATATGAACTGTATTTCAGGGTAGCTAAATTGTTGTTGAAGGAAAGGTCTTCTTTTAGAAGCATTCTAGCTAATGGATGCAGGAGGAATGGTAGCATTAGAATCATAGTTTTGCAATCATTGGAAATAAGAGATCCAAGCAACGATCATCGATGGCCGTTAAAGCTGTTAGTGGAAATGCTGATGGGGAACTCTATAATGATGGATCAAGCTGGCAACACCAGAACCCACTAAGTAGTCTTAACATTGCAAAAAGGGGAGATGAGCAGACACCATGTTCTCCTGATGCAGTGCGATAGGAAGGTCATGACACTGCCTGTGAAATAACTTTGTAAAAAAAAAAAAAAATCAAACCCGAATTCATCAAGGCTCTAGATCTACAGGACACTTTTCAGGAAATACAGGGCTTAGGGAAACGTGTTGAATGACACCACAGGGATGCAATCAGCAAACTTCAGAGTGTGGGAAACTCAACAGGACAAATGACCCAGTTTTTCCAACAAATAAATTAGAAGGAGAAAAGAAAAGAAGGCAGGGGAGCTTGTAAATTAAAAGAGAAGCAGGAGACATATTAGCCAACTGCAGCGTGTGGACCATGTTTGGATAATACTAATTTAAACAAACTAAAAAATAAAATTATGAGAAAATTGGGGAAGTTTGAACACTGATCAAATGTTTGCTAATATTAAGGAATTTTTTTATGTGTGATAATGACATTATGGTTATGTTTCTTAAAAACAGTGTTCTTGACCGGGCGAGGTAGTTCACACCCGTAATCCTAGTACTTTGGGAGGCTAAGGCAGGAGGATTTTGAGGTCAGGAGTTCGAGACCAGCCTGAGCAACAGTGAGACCCTGTCTCTACAAAAAATAGAAAAAAATTAGTTGGGCATGGTGGCGCAGGCCTGGAGGGCCAGCTACTCAGGAGGCTGAGGCAGGAGAATCACTTGAGCCCAGGAGTTTGAGGTTGCTGTGAGCTTCGATGATGCCACTGCACTCTAGCCTGGGAGACGGAGCTCTCTCTCTTAAAAAAAAAAAAAAAAGAAAAAAAAAGAAATAAACAAAAAAACAGTGTTTTTATTTTTTAGAGACAGGTACTAAAATATGCATGAATGAAATGATATGAAATCTGGGATATATCTCAAAATAATCCACCGAAATGGTAGGAAAAGGTAGCGGGGAATAAGGGTTGGGGGAACAGGGGAAATAGGATTTCCACATGTCGATAATTGTTGAAGCTTGATGATGGTTCATTACATTACTTTCTCTGTTTTGTATATGTTTGAAATGTTCTATAATATAAAGTTTTAAAAAAAGTGGGTGAGGGAAAGCCAATCACATACATAGGGGTCATAAAGAAAGGTTTTCTGTGATAAACAGAAATAAAAATACTCATTTTCTAACTGCATGGCCAACAGATAGGCCGCCCTTTAGTACTATTTTTCCTTTAATAACCAATAATTTAAAGTAAACCCTGCAAGAACTATTTTAGGGAAGATATGCTTTTCTTCGTGGACAAAAGAGTGAAAAGTCAGAGTTTGTCCTGGAATCTGACTTGTTGAGATGTGGGTAGACTTTTCAGGTATCTCAGCAATGATCAGGGCCAGCGCTTGACCGGGGAATGAAACCCTGAGCGAGACATAGAGTGCTTCTGTGTCACCATCCTCTCTCTCTCAATTCATCCCATCTCTTCTGTATTGCTTTGCCACTCCCATGAGCAGGGCTTCTTTGGACCGATGGGTAGGCTGTGCACTGCACAACCCCAGAAAACTCCATCTAGGGCCTCTGTCATCACCTCTGAGAAGTACCTTACTGGTCTGCTGTGAGGAAAGAAACAGCCTGAAAAGGCATCCCCATCTGAGTTGCCTCTGCCTGAAGGTGACACACATCAGCTTCACTCACTGTCCAACAGGGAGAAGGAGGAAATGAGCAGAGTGCCAAGCAAGTCAGCCTGGTGTTTATCTCAGCCACACCATGTGTGGAAACAATGCCTTGCTCCGGTTAAGTGAACAGGCCTCCACTCAGAGCACTAACGCTAATGGTAAAAATTCCTGGTCCCTCAGAGGGATGACAGAGAGGGAGATTTGTGCCTTGTTGTCTATAAGGCTGTGCAGGTAACTCCTTACTTCACCCATCAGGGGTAACTGCATTCAGAGCAGGAACATGTGGCTGGGGAAGTATTCAGCTATATCCCCTTTGCTAGCTGGAGGCCCAGGGGTTTTAATTGGAGGAAGGAAGCCCATGGATGTACTTGGATGGTTTGGTGGTTCCCTGGAAACCATATATAAAATGTTGTGTTTGTGTGCAGTTTTCTAGGAAGAGGGTCCCTAGTTTGGCACATAGAAGGCATTCAATAATTATTCCTTCTAAAAAAATCACAAAAGGATCTGTATTAGTCAGAGTTCTCCAGAGAAACAGAACCAATGGGATGTGTATAGAGAGAGAAAGATTTATTTCAAGGAATTGGCTCACGAGATTATGATGGTTGGCAAGTCCAAAATCTGCAGGGTGGGTGGGCAGGCTGGAGACCTAGAAAAAGTCAATGCCAAGTTCAAGCCTGAAGGCTGTCAAGCTGGAGAATTCCCTCTTGCTGGGGGTGGAGGGGAGTCAGTCTTTTGTTCTATTTAGGCCTTTAACCGATTAGACAAGGCCCGCCCACATTAGGGAGGGCGATCTACTTCACACAAAATTCACTGATTTAAACGTTAGTCTCATCCAAAAACACTCTCACAGAAACATCCAGAATGATGTTTGACCATATATCTGGGCACTGTGGCTCAGTCAAGTTGAGACATAAAATTAACCCTCACAGAGTCCTGACCCAAACAAAGGGGAGAGGTTACGAACTTTTGTTATTAAATATAAGAAATTTCCTTCATCCTCCCCAGGTCTCCCTAGTTGGGCTTCATTGCTCACCCCAGGCTCTTTGTCTGGTCCCACACTAGCTTACTTACTCTGGGGGCATGTCACCATTCTCTTCTAGCATCTTCCATCCATTCCATACTGAGAGAATTGGAGCAGGAATTCTCAATTCAGCTTATTAAATGTTAAAGAAAGCATTACTTTTCCCCATGAAATTTTTAAAAAGTTGTGACAAAATCTCCAGAAATGTTGCTGAATCAAAACATTTTAACTTTCCTTCCTTGTATATGTCAGCGATAGTATAATTGGCCAGGGTATATATCTTTCATGTTTACATTTTACACCCCTGCTTCTAGTCACTTGTCTTGAAGAAATCCTCCGGCAAAATGAAGTTCCTTGAAATCACAGATTATACCTTATTCCTTTGCAATTCTCTACAGTGTTGAAAACGCTACTGGCACAGGCACGGGCACTCATTAACTGGTGGTGTTGTCACATTCTGTTTTATTTGACTCGACTAACATTAAACCACCAGCTAGCCCTGGTATTAAAAATAGCCCACATTTATCTTTCAGGGTTGTCACCTAACTTCGACATCTCCACCTCGCTTTCACAGACAGAGCTGCATATATAGAAAACAGAGGCAGGGTTGGAGCAAGAATCTTCTTATTTTCTGGTTACTTCTTCAGAGGTAAGGTCCGGGGATTTAATGCAGATATTCTCTCCCATCCTCCTTTAGCCTAACTTAATTTTCATCTGAAAGAGTCCAGCGAGGTCTGTCAGCAAGAAAAAACCTTTTTCTGCCCATTTTATTCTGCAGTGTCCCTACTTGTGTTGTAATGCAGTTCGGCCAAGACTTTCCTTCCTCGCCCTGGGAATGAAAGGATGTTCTGTTTTGTAAAGTATTGAGAGACCTGGATGGGTCAGAGCTGCTCTATTAATATAAAATGAGATTATTCACCAGCTGTTGTTTCCTTGCTTTCAGCAGAGCCATTGAAACGTTTGCAAAATAGCAAAGGGTTCCAGATGGGAGGAGCCATTGTTCAAAATCCAGACCACCCAGCGGGCATGTCAGGTAATGGGCTTCACATCTGACCCCAGCAGAAATACGATAACACATGAAGGGTGTCACATGATTGGTCTGTGCCATTAGGGAAAACACCCTCCTTTTCCTTCCTGCTGACTTCTTTTTCCTCATTATTTCCCCCTCCTCTTGTATGACCACAGATCCCCCTAAAAATCTATTCGAGAAGAGCTGTTAGATTAAGTTAAAGTTAAAACAAACCTAGTTTAAAAGACTGCAAATGTTGCTTCGATATAAAATTTGTCTTTTGCAGCCCATGACATGACTGGCTTATGTGTCTGATTTTCGTAGACTCATAAGTGGGAGGGACAATGCCAGGGAAAGGTATCTATATAGAGCATCAAGCTTCTCAGATTTAATGTGCACACAGCTCACCTGGGGATGCTGTTAAAATGAAGATTTGGATTCTGATTCTTGGGGAAGGGCTGAAGAATCTGCATTTCTAACAGGCACCCAGAGGATGGGTAACTCTCCGAGTGGCAAGGGTCTGGATTCAATGTTGTTCAGCTATTACCACTTGGCAACACATCTGTAAATCTGCCCAAGTTATAGAAAATACAGTCCAAACAGACGACAGAGTGGCAAAACTCTTCTTAAAACTGAATCCCTAAGTAAGCACTTTGTTACAGAAATATATAAGAGGATATAGAGCATTTTACGTTATCCATTTTTTTTAAAAAAGGTTCTCTTTTCTACTGATGATCATTCAACCCTCATTACCACTTTGGCAATGCTCAACTGTATGCACAGGGACACCTATTCTCTATTTGGATCCAGGACACTAAGCTATAACCACCTCTCCCTTGGATATAATGTGTTTGCTGGGAGTGACTTTCCCTGAAGGTACCTTGGCCTCGTGGCAGGGAGGGTCTGATTCCACCTCTGCCAATTAAGAACTGAGAGACCCTGGACAAATTGTTTAACCTCTCTGATCAATTTCTTCTCACCCAAAGTGTGTGTCGGGGGTGGCCAGGAGGAAGGGGACTAAAAAATTTTTAAGTGGGAAAATGAAACTTTCTACCTCACAGGATTATTGTAAGCTTTAATGAGATAAGGTATACAAATTACTTAATTACTACATTACATGAAGAAGTAACCTACATAAAGCCATGTGAAGTGCTCCATAAATGAAGCTTAAAAATAAACATGAGGCCAGGCCTGGTGGCTCATGCCTGTAATCCTAACACTCCGGGAGGCCAAGGAGGCGGGAGGATTGCTCGAGGTTAGGAGTTCGAGACCAGCCTGAGCAAGAGCGAGACCCTGTCTCTACTAAAAATAGAAAGAAATTAGCTGGACAAGTAAAAATATATAGAAAAAATTAGCCAGGCATGGTGGTGCATGCCTGTAGTCCCTGCTACTCGGGAGACTGAGGCAGGAGGATCGCTTGAGCCCAGGAGTTTGAGGTTGCTGTGAGCTGATGCCACGGCACTCTAGCCCAGGCAACAGAGCGAGACCCTGTCTCAAAAATAAATAGATAAATAAATAAAATAAACATATGAAACCCTGAAATTTACATTTGGAATTGCTAACGTGTTTGACTGTAAACCATTTTGGAAGGAAATATTTCCAAAATATCCCCCATCCCTTGCCTTGTTAAGTGGTGCATACTGAACACATTCTAGCTCTTTGCTCATGACTCAGGGTCCTTGTTTTGAACATGAGTGACTGCGCTGTCCTGAAACGTAGGAATGACCTCAGTCAGGGGTTTTTCTACTGTCTACTCTGCCTGCCCCTCTCCCGCACCAGCACTTCCATGGTCCTGTGCTCATAGTTCATAATAGCACTTACCACACTGTGGCAAAAATATCTGTTTATCCAACTTCTTGGCCGGGGACCCCCTTCTCGGGGCAGGGTCCAGATCCTGAGCAAATGTGTGCTGTTGAATGAAGATCTCCCCAGGCTCTGTTTCAAGGGGTGGGCATCCAGAACTCAGCAGCATGGCTTGTGTTCATTCATTCAGACACTTAAAAATGCCCCCACATCCTCAGCCAAGTGCTGAAAGAACTGCTTTATTTTATCTTTTCAAGATAGCCAAGGACAGAAATTACATTCCTTCTTAGAACCTTGTAATGGTTTTCAATTGCTACAGGGCCAAGAAGTTATTTACCCATCTGGTAAATTTTAAGCCCATTCTGTCTTCTTTGGTTCTTTGTTTTGGATCTTTGTTCTACTCTCGTTGACAGCAAGGACATTGGAGCCAGACAGCCCTGGGTTCAAACATGGATCTACAATTAATTGTCTGACTCTGAGCAAGTCACTTAAATTCTTTGCTGCTCAGTTTGCACATCTGCAAAATGGGGTAATTCTCAGCCTGCAGAATTGCTGTGCATGTGCAGATGCTCATGGGTGGGGCTGTACTTGGGGCAAACCCAGGAGTTGGCTTGAGAAGAAGCCTGTGTGACCAAGGCTGTATGAAGACAGCAAGGGGCCAAGCACCAATTGGCGGCAGCCCCAGCAGATGGGCAGTTGGTGCCAAGGAAGCCCAGCAGAGCTACTGTGACTCTACGGATGGGGCCAACGGCTGGATCACAGTTAGAACTAAGGCCTATAATCAGAATAGGCTCAGCAGAAGTCTGACTTCATTGTTTGGAGTGTGGCTTCCCGAATTATCTCTGACTACAAAAGGCCTGGTTCCACATATCAGATTGGGACTGACCCTCAGCCTTCCACAGAGAAGTGAAGTCACTTCAAGAGTGATATACACACACCGTAAGTGTGTGTGTGTGTGTGTGTGTCTATAAATATAAATTCTCCTTCTCTGTCTCTCTGTCTCTGTCTCTCCCTGTCTCTGTGTGTTCACGCGCATATTTCTTATCTACTTAACCTCTCGTAAAGGCCTTGGGTGCCAGCCTAATTGACCTTGACCACTATGGGGAGCCCTCCAGGCTGGGATTTGCTTCGGTCAAGGGGGTGTCAAAGGATATAACATATGCCATATTTGAACTGAGTCTTTAAAGGTCCTTGGTGTATGTTTCCACCTGCTTTCTTGCTCTTTTCATTCTGCCATAGGGATGACACATCTTGCTGGGATAGAGGCTCCTCCTACAGCCTTGGTCCCAGATGTGAAAACCCGTGGAGCAGAAGCAGAGCCTCCACTGATGTGACAGTGGATGTGTGACGGCAGAGTAAGGAACACTGGTTGCTACAAGCCCCTGGGATTTAGGGAGTCATTTGTTACTGCGGTAAAGCTGACTAATAAATCTGGACAGTCACCCAGATTGCAAGCCCAGGAGAAAGAATAAATTGTTGTTTTACCCCGCTACATATAGGGTCTTTGTAAGGCAGGAATAGCTACCTGGAGTATCCTGTAAAGGAGGGATATCAGTTTGAACCAAGGCATGGTAGAGAGAAGAAAGGAGAAGATGAACTTGAGAAATATCAAAGAGGTGCATTTGAACTCTTTCACTAATAAATCACTAATGATACTGATTTTTTAAAGCAAAAAGTGGGATTTATTGGCTTGAGGCACTGAAAAGGTTCAGGACTGAAGTGATGTCCAGTTTCCCTCCTTCCCTGGTTTGCCTTCCCCTTGGTTGGGTTGTCACCTGGCTCTGTGCAGTGGGTTCCAGCAGCCTTAGATACAGTATCTCCAGACTCCTGTATTCCCAGGTTCAAATCTAACAGAAAGAGAGCTGCTTTTCTGGCAACACCTGCTAAAGCCCTGAGATTCACTCTGAACAGACTGGCTGAGGTCATGGTCCCCACCCTGGAAACAATCATTGTGGCAGGCGGAGATGGCAGCGGCTGGAGAAGAGGGTGTATCCATGGTGAGTCTTTCTGTTGAAACTCAAAGGGGGTTTTAACAGGGGAACTTATTCATTCACATGTGTTTTCAAAGGGGAATTTTTCATTCACATAACTTAAAAAGAGATAGAAAAGTTCATGGACGGTTCCGATTTCAAGTATGGTATGATTCAGAGCTAAAATAATGTCACCGGGATTCACCTCTTTACTTTTCAAAATTACTGACAGCCGAGATGCTCTCCCCACTGGGAATTTTGAAAACCAAGGAGACATAGGTTTGATGACAGTCATAGGCTCCAATGAAATGTTTAGGATTCCTCATTTAACTGGTTTCTACAAACAACCGTAAGTGATAAGATGTTGGTCTTGTGGGTAGTAAGGAATCAGTGTTCACGTAAGTCCATCTTTGTTTCAACTGCTAACAGAGATAGGAGTATAAAATGGAGCCAGATTGCTAGGCTTACATTCTGGCTCTAACACTTACTACCTGTATGACCTTGGACAAATTGTTTAACCTCTCTGTGCCTCAATTGACTCATCTGTAAAATGAGATGATGTTCTCCACCCACCACATAGGGTTGTTGTTAATACATGTGAATTGCTTAGAACATATTAATGTTCAGTTAATGTTAAATAATATTATTATCATTTCTACAGTAAACATGATCACTAATAAAGACTTCTTCCCCACAATATGGCCATTTTAGATGGCAGGGGTTGGCTTGGTTCAGATTTTCTCTTGACACTGAAAGAGGGACTAGAACTGTATTTGTTCATGTTGCGCATCAGAAAGCACTCTTCTATCATTCTACTTACGTGTTTTCACCTGCCCCAGTGTGTTCCCATCAGCTACTGAGCTATAGCCTTCCAAGAGCAATAACTCCCTCCCTATATTTGTACTTTTTTTTTTCTTTTTTCTTTTTGTTTTTGAGACAGAGTCTTGCTCTGTTGCCCTAGGTAGAGTGCAGTGGCGTCATCATAGCTCACTACAACTTCAAACTCTGGGGCACAAGCGATTCTCCTACCTCAGCCTCCCGAGTAGCTGGGACTATAGGTGCCCACATGACACCTGGCTAACTTTTCTATTTTTTGTAGAGATGGGGTCTTGCTCTTGCTCAGGCTGGGCTTGAACTCCTGACCTCAAGCGATCCTCCTGCCTCGGCCTCCCAGAGTGCTAGAATTACAGGCGTGAGCCACCGCACCTGGCCTATTTGTACTTTTTTGTATGAAAGAGAATCTACATAAAGCTCAACTAAAGGTCTAGGGAGGGGAGAAACTAAAGATTTCTTTAATTAGTATATTTTGCCATCTGGCAGTGAATGGTAAGGATGGAGTATCGTCCTCTTTTTTTAATCATCTCATTGCAAAATCTTGCTTCTGTTTTCTTTTTCGAGAAGCTTGAAAAAACTGGAGTGTCCAAGCATGACATTAGCAATTATTTGAACTTCATATCCTTATGAACTGTAGGTTACTCAAAGCTTGTCCTGGTTATTTTCGTTTTAGTTGTTTTGTGTAGCTGTGGCTGATAAAACAATTGTTCAATGAGTCTGGACTTATCTTGGCTCTGGTTACGCACATTCCTAACCACAGTGTGCACCTCTGTGAGGGTGGCAGGGATTAAGCGCAGTGAGCGCATTATCCACAGCTCTATCTCCCGGCTTTGGAGGCTGTTACACAAGCCACAGTGATCTGAATGGGGGGCGAGCGGGTAGGGCTGGAGAGACGCTTAGATAAGTTGAGATACTTTTGAAAGTGCTAGGATGTGTAACTTTTGGAGGTTCTATTTCCAAGCTAAAGTGGAGGGGTGAGTGGGATGTGAATTTTGATGTGAATTTTGCCTGCAAAATTTGACTGCTCTGCAAGTCAAACTTAGATAGCAAAGAGTCTTCTCATACAAACACAAACATTTGCTGAATATGTTCCCGAATTAAATGTCAGGGACGGTTTGGGAGTTAGAAATCTTCTGGGACAACTTTATGGGTTTAAACAACTACCTGAGTCTAAGGTTTCTCTGGGGCAATTCAAGTTGTTTTTCTCCTGTAGAAGTTTGATGTCATAAATGAAGGAACAAACATATGTAAGTATTCTATGACTTTTTAGTTTAATTTTCTGATAGCCAGCAAGGTTTATTGGATACTCAGGTATTAAGAAAATATTGAGGCTGGGCGCGGTGGCTCACACCTGTAATCCTAGCACTCCGGGAGGCCGAGGCGGGTGGATCGCTCAAGATCAGGAGTTTGAGACCAGCCTGAGTAAGGGTGAGACCCCGTCTCTACTAAAAATAGAAAAAAATTATTTGGACAACTAAAAATATATATTTAGAATAAATTAGCCGGGCATGGTGGCGCACGCCTGTAGTCCCAGCTACTCGGGAGGCTGAGGCAGGAGGATTGCTTGAGCCCAGTAGTTCGAGGTTGCTGTGAGCTAGGCTGACGCCACGGCACTCTATCCAGGGCAACAGAGCTAGACTCTGTCTCAAAAAAAAAAATATATTGATATCTAATTTGAATCTCAAAAGCTTTTTTGGATCAAAAAGGGAATTTTTGATCCTGAAGCATTAATAATCGTAGTTTTATTAAACATTTAAAGTGCATTGGACATTATATTGACTTCCTTACAGGTGTGGATGTTTGTATGTCTCTTTTATAGTTTAAATAATTGAAACTTCAAAAGTTTAAGAAACTTCGCATGGTCACGAGTCTAGTAAAAGATGAAGGTGGGAATTGGAAAGGTGAAGGTCTGTCTGTTGTTAAACCTGTGTTCTTCCTGGGGCAGCCGTAGAACTTTCGTGATAATGTTCTGTATCTCTGCTGCCAATATGGTGGCTATTGAGCACTTGAAATGAAACTAGTGTGACTGAGGAACTCAAATTTTTATTTTTATTTAATTCATTGAAATTAAAATTTAAATAGTCATATGTGGCTTGTGGCTGCTGTATTGAACAGCACAGCTGTAGGACATCACACTGCGTGGTGACTTAAAATTCAGTATTTAAAGGGAAATAGACCTCAAAGTTAAAAGACTTATAAATTTTAGGTAGGAAAAGCTTCTTTTGGAAAACTTCTATTGGCCATTTTACTTAGGGAATACTTAGTATTAATATATTGGCAATGTTGATTATAAGGGTCACAGCAATTTGAAAAAGGGGGAAAAATGTGCCCAGAACTGTATTGTTACTGCAAGATCTCTCAGTTCTGTAGGCATTTTCCAATCTAGGGAATCATAAATTCCCCAAATAGTAGGGACAGAGGAGTATGTTAACAGTCA
>RJWJ010004390.1:0-76393 GCA_004363605.1 Indri indri
TAAGAGATGAGGAGTTAAACTCAATCCAGTATGAAAGGAAAGCTGAGCATCTGCTGGCATATGTGAGGATCTTGCTTAGTGAATGTAAAAGTATTATCAGAGCATTCGAAAACTTGTTTCAGATAAGGTCTGAAGCTGAAGGGTGACTAGTTGGGATGTGGGGTAATTTCAGGAAGTTTTTTTTAGTTTTCCAAAATTTTCCCTTTTTTTAAAAACTGCTATTCACCTTTTCATCTTTTCAAGTGTGCTGCCCACCCCCCATCTAGAATTCAAAAATGTGCCACAAAACACAAATGATGCAAGCCACAGATCTGCAGTGTTTCCAGCTATGCACTGGGTTGGGGTTGCCAGGCTCAGTATTCCCAAGAAAATCCCCTATGAAGTTGATTCTCAGAGGACTTTATAGGTCAGAACAGGGTCTAAACATGGAGCTGAGCAGAATAAATAGTACTTACTTGGCATCATCATGTCAGAAGCAGCAGGAAAAAACCTTCTCTTCAACCCTCTAAGTTCCCTTCTAATTGTCAAAACTAGTCCAGCCTAGGTAATATAAATAGATTTAAAAATATATTTCTCTCAGGTTAGCCCCAGACCTGAGAGCATTATATATATAGCATTATCAGTCATACCTAAGGGGTAAGAGACACATGAAGAGAGAGATACAGTCCTTGCCAGAGGGAGACCTGCAGGAGAAAGTCTTGGACCTCTGGAGAGAAATCCCAAGACAGGAG
Organism: Indri indri; assembly: GCA_004363605.1. Lineage (NCBI taxonomy): Eukaryota > Metazoa > Chordata > Mammalia > Primates > Indriidae > Indri > Indri indri. The sequence goes on from RJWJ010004390.1 coordinate 732, forward strand.
GGGGATTCCGCAGACCACAGGTGAGAAGAGACATGATACAAGAAGACCCAAAGATAAATCGGCTTGACTGAGCCCATTCCTGCTCTGCCCTAGGAAGTTATGCAGCAAACAGTGAAGTGGGTGAACTCCCTTGCTGCCAGTAAGAGCACATTGCTGTGATCAGACGGTTTGGTTTCCTCCCTAATAGTAATGTTAAACAAACAAACAAAACCCAAAAATCCAGCCTCTGGGTCCATGAAGTCGTACAGGGTGAGCTATAGGGAGTGACCTCTTCTGACATTATCTGGAGAAAAAAGAAAAGTGATTTCTCTTAGGAATAACTTCATTCTTCACCTTGGCTTAACTATAGGGAAACAAAAAAATATTTTAATTTAGGCGACTGTGCTAGTTGACTACCTGCTACGTTTATGATTTTACCTTGTAAAGGAAAACCTTGCTGTCTTCCTACGAAAGATGTCTTAAATAATAAAGCCCTTTTCAGGAAAGTTCAATTTAAGGATTGACTATACGTTTCAATGAAGACTTTTGACCGCTGGGAAATATAAAAAGGAACATCCAGAAATAGTGATAATAGATTTTATGACTTTTAATCCTGATGGGAAAGCTTATTTTAAAGGATTTCAATTTTTAATGAAGATATACAAGAGATGACAGAACTGATTAACTGCTAAAAGCTCAATTCTTCCCCAGCTATCTAGTCAGGTTTTCATTCCCTATTAACATTCAATACTTAGGTCCACCAGTGAGGGAAGGAAAGAAAATAATGTCTCTTACTTCAAACTTCTAACGGCCTCCAGCTCTGCTTTGCCCACTTTAAGTAGATTGCTTGGTTTGGCTGCTTACACTGTTTTTTCTGGAAACCACTCACACTTCTTCTGGGTTGCACTCCTAAACCACTGGAAGTAGTCTGGCAGGGAAGGAATTAGAGTCCAAGTACTTTTTTATGACTTTATTTTACGTACTCCTTTTGAGCACCCTGCACTTTAACAAACACAGAAAACAAATTTATTGACAACGTCTTACAATTATGTCCTACAGGAAGATTTTGTTGTTGCCTACCTCCTTCTTTCCAAGTTTTACTGCAAAAGAATAAGCGCTGCTGAATCCAGCTGGTGACTCCTATGGAAAAGTTTACCACAGAAACATTTGCAATCAGTTAAGACTTTGGTCCCATAATGCTTAGCAAGAGAAACTGAAGACCATTTGGAGAGGAAATGGAATCCAGGCACCAAGCCTTAGAGCTAAGCTTTAAAAAGTCACCCATGAAAGATGTGCGCTTTTCACATTGTTTGGTGCCTCTGGTGTTCGGAGACAACAATGGCTTTAAGAAGATTATATCCACTAGATTTGTGTCTGCATCTGTAAAGAACGTTATTGTCCCCTTGGCAGCTCACTGAGTCTTGCCCACATCTGTTTCTGCTTTCATTTCTATTGCCCTATTCATTTCTGGCCAGGAGTCAAAAAGAACTGCAAGTTTATAAGTGCCACGGAGGCAGGCATATGGTTGAAGGAAATATTTTCCCTTTTATTAAGCCCGTATTTCTGTTTCGATTTTTTTTTTCCTATTTTTCACTTAATTAGAGCAATCACAATGGCGTGGAGGTTTTCATTAATATTTTGGAAAATGACATTTTAAAAGGGCAATTTAGAGTGATATAAATGCGTACAAACTTTATTTTTACTGCCGAACTGCAGATCATATTGAGGGTCAGCTCTTTATTGAAAGCCCATGGACTTTAGAGTTAGGCAGAGTTAATTCTGATCCTAGGACTGCCACCTATGGCTGTCTGACCTGAAGCCTAGGCTTTCTCATCTGTATAAAGGTGATGAGAAAAATCCAACATCTTTAGGTTGTTGTGGAGATTAACTATCAATGCAAGCCAAAGGCTTGGAAAAGGGGGAGTATTATCCATGAAGAGTAGCTCTTATTAATAGATTGTAGCAGTAAAATGCAACATTCTGGTCACACTCAGCAATTTTAAAAAAAAAAACTTGCTGGTTATCATCTCTACAAAATCTAATTATTATGTAGTGGCTTTCCATTAGGCCCAATAGAATGTCATTGCTAACAATAAAGGATGTAAAGGCTTACTGAGGCATGGAACTTTTATTTGCTTAGTGTGAGCGAATGGGCCCAAGGACAACACATTTATGTTTGGGGAAAAATAAACAAATTCCCATAAAAGCCAATAGTATAGTAAACATATCAGAGAAAATAGAACACTGACAGACATGAAAATAAGTTCCGGTACCAGGAATAAGGGAAAACAGTGATTATCTACTGAAAATCAGATAGTAGATCTAAATAAAAAAGATAACAATATTAGCCAAAGGAAACCATTCTTCATCTCTCTCTCCTCTACTATTCTCTTGATTATAATCAAATTTGGCTCTTAACTGAAGGAAAAAAGGCAGGCTCCAGCTAGGTAAAGCCAATGGCAATCTTTTTATTTTATTTTATTTTTTGAGACAGAGTCTCACTCTGTCTCCTGGGCTACAGTGCCGTGATGTCATTCTAGCTTACAGCAACCTCAAACTCCTGGGCTCAAGCGATCCTCCTGCCTCAGCCTCCTGAGTAGCTGGGACAATAGGTGCACACCACCACACCAGGCTAATTTTTTCTATTTTTAGTAGAGACCGGGTCGCACTCTTGCTCAGGCTGGTCTGGAACTCCTGAGCTCAAGCAATCCTCCTGCCTCGGCCCCCGGAGTGCTAGGATTACAAGCGTGAGCCACCACGTCCAGGCCAATACCAATCTTAATTAACCATGTAAGATGACAAATAGATTTGTCTCAGAATGTCAATTTTGCTCTGTAAGCAGTAATATTAAGCAAGAAGACTTATCTACACCCATCTAGCTCAATCATAAACATAAAAGACACTGAAGTCTAAAATAAAGAATCTGAACAAGATTTAAGAGACAACATTTTAGGCATTTATTTCACTTCTGGAGTCAAGCAAAGTTGAGTAAAAAATATTGTACTATTTTGATAGGATTTACTCAACTAGCTGGATTGAAAGGTTACTTCTTCTGGGAGAGTGATGGTGTTTGCTGTATCAGGGGAGATATTTATCATTCTTATCTTCAAAGCTGTGATTATTTTCTATACTTCCTAACAATTTCCCAGGTACCCCAAAGACAGCCACATTCATCTATATTCTCTAAAAATATGTTTTGTTTCTTCTCTCTCAGGTAAGGTTGACTTTCATAAAGGAAGATAGGGATTCTGCTAAACATTGGAGTCTTTTCTTTAATCAGTTTTCTTGTCTCCTATTTGGTATTACTTACTTCCCTCTGGGTCGTTTCAATGAAATTAGACCTCACTCTGCCATTCTGAATAAAGGAAAAGAAGACTATGAATTAATGAAGTTTGGGTAATGTAATTCTTTTAATGAAATTCAGGCTTATTGCTTTAAAGAACCTATGGTAATTAAAACTAGACTGAGAACTGCTTCGTTGAGATTCAAATTTAATAAATAACGAAGCAAGATTTGCAATTAGAATAGCATATCCAGGCACCAGCCCAAGTATTGCCAATGTCTGCTTATATTGTAAGTATATTTTTTATTCATTTATTCATTCTTTCTTTCAACACACACTTACTGAGCAGGTATTATTTGCCAGGCAGGATGCTAGATGCTAGGGAGAGAATGGCTAACAAGAGAGGGTTATTTCCTCACCTGTTTCCTTCTTGTATGCTTGGAAAAACTTTTCCTCTAATTAACCTCTCCCCTTGTGATTTTCCTTATATTATTCAGTATATTCATATAATTAAACACTCACAATTAAATCTTAATTAATGAAGCTTTATGCTACTTTTTTCAAGCACAGACACTGATCAGCAATGCTTTCTTTCTCTGCAGCTATGTGTATTAAAAGATAAAAAGCTACCTGAATCTATTTTCTTTTTCTCTGATAGTTTGCAGGAAATGGATGCCTTTTGACTAGAAATGGCTTATCAGGTCAATCTTTTTTTTTTTTTCTGCTACACCAATTATGACAAGAGTTCTAACCAACAACAAGTTAAGAGAAATATTATAAAATCAAAAGTACAGTAAAAATATGGTAGAAATATATTTTGATAGAAAAAAGCTGAAACCTCCAACAGTGCACAATAATAAAGTTGTCTGAGGTGGCAAGATTACTTCAGAAAGTTAAGCACAAAAGGATAAAGCCATAGAGTGCTTAGAAGTACATCTGGCACCTCAGCAGGATACACTAGCCATGAAGGGCACAGGGTTCTGGAAGAAGAATTGAGGCTGGTGGTCCCAAGCTCTGCTGGGACCTTGGGTCAGTCCCTTCACCTCTTAGGGGTACAGTTTACTCCTGAGCGCTAGACTCGAAATAAAAGCCTGATCAGATCCTATCAGGATACGTGACTGTGGCCAAACTTCTTCCCTCAGTGGGCTCTTTCGTCAAAAGGATGAGATCGGACCGGAAGTTCTCCAAAGGAACTACCAGTGTGGACATCCTTTGTTTCTAGAATTAGAGTTAACCCCAGAGCTGCTTCCCAGGCAGAAAACATTTTTAAAAAACTGGTTCTGGGTGGCACCTGTCCCACTCACCGCTCTCCCACAACTACTCCTGTTGGTATCGCCCAAGCGTACAGGAGACAGTGGTAAAAGTGGTAACTCCAAGTTAGGGGTTGAGTTGTGTCCACCCAAAATACATATGTTGAATCCTAACCTATAGTACCTCAGAATGGGACCTTATTTGGAGATAGATGTTTTCAAGGGGCAATTAATTTAAAATGAGGTCATTAGGGTGGGCGAATGACCCAATATCACTGTTGTCTTTATAAAAAGGAGAATTTGGACACAGAGATAGGCACAGAGGGAAGACCATGTGAAGATGCAGGGAGAAGACAACGGTCATTTACAAGCCCAGGAGAGACACCCAGAAGAACTCCTTTTTCACAGTGCTCAGAAGGAACCAATCCTGCCAACACCTTGATCTCAGGCTTCCGAACTCCACAGCTGCGAGGCAATACGTTTCTGTTGCTTAAGCCATGCAGTTTGTGATACCTTGTCACAGCAGTCCTAGCAAAGTAACATGCACCATTGAGATAGTTCTGAGAAAGAAGAAAACAAATGTCTGACTATGTCAAATATCAAAAAGCAGTGCCTCGGATCCTAGACTTCCTGCCCCTTCTAAAGACATCCCCTAGTTTGCATGTTTTCCTATCGTGGCATTTCCTTCTCTACTCACAACTCCTGCTCCCCGAAGCTGCCTACAGGCATGTTTTCCCTAGATATACACAGGCCAATTTGATGTAGAGGATTTATATCTTGATTTGTCCATGCTTACCCAGCCTACTTCCCTGCCTCAGAATGTCTTTCTTTGTGGCTGGACTTCATAATGGGGACCCCTTTTATTAATAGCTATAGTATCTATAGAAACGTATGTGGTAGGTAATCAGGAGCCTCTGAGACATTCTGAGAGAAGGAATGACATGCTAAAATGGTGGTTGAGAAATATGTAACAGTAACCATCTAAAGGAGGGATTAGAAAGAGGGAGAAATAGAGGCTGAGAGACAGCAGTGATTGTAATAGCTTGAGCTGGCGATATGACCAAGTTGTCAACAGGATTAGACTAGATCAGTGGTCTTAAACTTGAATGGGCAGCAGAATCACCTGGAGGTGATTCTTACAAAAACACAGATTACTGAGCCAACCCCAGAATTTCTATAAACATAAGAGTGCCACCTCAATGGTAATTGATCATGCAAATTCTATCTTATTTGGGGCCATATTAACCAGGATTTAGAAGTCTCAGAACCCAAAAACTAAGGGAAAAGATGATGAATTGGTGTCCTCCAATCTGACTGCAGTCTTAAGTTAAAAACCTAGGCGTCTACCACTCCTATTCCTCCACTCTCGTCACTCCAGTTGAGGATCACTGATTTATAATTTGCAAAACCTTTCCCTTTTATTTGTAAGAATGATTGGTAAATTCACAAATAATCGCTCAGTTCATCATTCTCTGTAAGTAGGCTGAGAAAATATCACCCCCAATTTGTTGATGAAAAAAATGATACTCAAAGGGAATCTTACCCCCCTCTCGTTGCTGTTCTTGCCGAGATTTTAATAATTTGCCAAAAAGATTAATGTCCCAGCTCCAGAAGTTGCCCTTAACATATACGATGGGAACAATATTAGACTGATCATTAAATTCACACAACTAATTTAAAGCAAAGCACCACGCAATCAGAATCCATTAAAAACAGCCAATCAACCCTAACAGACTTCGTCTCCATTGGTAAATGATGGATCCTGCTTGAATAGTCATCCTACAGGGCTGATCAAGCTTCTGGTTTTTCCCTGTGTTCTTAGAATTTATTTTGCATAAAGCAGCTTCATGCTACAGATTCAGCAACTAGTCCCCTGTAAAATGAGGAGCAAATAAGCTTCTTATTTCTGATTTCCTTCAAGTTTATGAGGAGAAAAATCCCAAGAACTGTACTTTCTATTAAATTGAGAAGAGGGATGTGTAATGAGGAAAGAATTTTGTTCAACAATAGCAGCAGTGCCACATAGCTGACCAGTTGGAGCTGAGCCTGGCTGTGGCTCCACCGCCCGCCCTTCCAGAGAGAAGCCAGCGTGGCTCAAGCTCGCTGTGTGAGGGGGAGAGGTGCCCCCACAGAGGGAGTTCGCCCTCAGCCTCCAGCAGAGAAACCAGCCATCCCTCTCTGTAGCAGAATGTATGCGGTTATAGAACTTTCCTGCGTGTGCGCTCTCTCTCTCTCTCCGACTTCATAACTACTACACTTTCAGTCAGTTTTGCGGCTTTCACATGAGCATTTAAGTGTATCGGGTCTACCTAGGCTATCCTTGGATTTCAATGAGTGGTTTTATTTCCTTGGGGATTAATTTTACTCAAAAGGTGAGGGTTACACGCTGACACTTCATCTTTGAGAGAGAGAGAGAGAGAGAGAGAGAGACCCCATTCCAAGATCAAAATGTTTCAACCTCTCCTTCCTGATTGCTATTTAAAGCACTTATTCCGACTTGGGGAAAATGTAATATATAGTTCCTTAATGTGTTTAGTTAAGGACCTCATGAATCATGTGGATTTCTCCACAACCTAAGTGGTTATTATGCTGACCCAAGGGTGTGCCGTTTTGTGGACACTTTATCTTCGTGCCCCTGTTTATTTGTAGCAAGCAAGCTCAGTTCTGTAAGACACTGATTAGAGGGACAATGGAAGTTGTTATCTACTGTAAGTTGCATAGGGCAAAAAGCTGCCAAGTGTTGTTCACATAATTGAAGAGGCCAAGCTTTCAGACGTGACTGTGATTTTTGGTTTGGGAACTTGGAATTCTAGCTCAGGCTCTCAGTAAGGGCAAGACTACTTCTTATCCCAATAACTCCTTTTCAGGAACAACACCTAACCATGAATCTTGGAGATTGCATACGAGTTGCTGTATTTAAAACCTCCTTTTTAACTAAGAAAATCTCTTCCTTAGTTCTTCCAAAGCTAAAGGACCAAAGCTGCTTCCTTTGCTTACTGCCAGATTTCAACTTTGCAAGGAATTTCACTAAGTGGACAAAGGCAGTGGGGGATGGTATCAGCGGTGAGTTACTTGGTGCAACTCTGAGCTGAGCGGGAGGGAGATGCAGCGCTTTCTTACCAGCTGTTATACATCAAGAAGAGACAGCCTTTTGTAACCCTTTCCTGGCACACTAGTTTCTAAAGAAAAGCCACTCGGTTTTCTTGTGGAAAACATATACAGGACATACCACTACGAATTCATTCATAGGTAAATATGATTAATGGAATGCGAAACTGTTTGTTTATGTGTTTTCAATTATCACAAGAAAGTGTGAAAAGGCTTTAAACGGTGTTGGTATCATTGACATCCAAAGGGCATTGCTATTTGCTTCTCTCTCAAAAAAAATGACTCTACTCCATTGAGGAGTAGAGAAACAAAACACCAATCCGAAAAATATAAAGAAAAAGTGTAGCGTTGGACCTGCTCCTGGTCGAAGCCCAGAAGTGTATTCAGATGTGCTTCCCTTAAGGGTTAAGTCCAGGGCGCCTCCCAGGAAATGACAAATGGTCCCGCAGTCAAAGTTCTGTTCACTCCCTGCCCCCAACATCCAGACTTCAAATAGTTAGAAAATGTGTTTGGTTTGAAATAATTCCTGAGGTTTAGCTTGCCTCACAAACCACATTCTTGTTACTCTCCTCCCCCAGCCCTGTTTTAAAAAAAGGAAAAGAAAGATGGCTTGGAATTCTGATGATAGATTTCCATAAAATTGTCCACGTTGCTTGCTGAGGCAGGAAGAAAGAAAGGAAAGAAAGAAAAAAGAAAGAAACAAAGAAACAAAGAAAGAACGAAAGAGAAAGAAAGGAAGGAAGGTGGGAGGGAGGGAAAATCTATATAAAGTTATGACTGTCGCTACTAAAATGTTGGCCTTCAATTGGCGATATTTGTCTTCTATTTTTACTTCTTTACATCTTAAATTCTTACTGTAGTTTTCATTTTTCACTTTTCCATTCCAACAACTTCATTCCATTTTAGCCCTACACCCATGAAGACATCAACTGTTTTCTGAAGGTCCCTGGATATTCCAAAACCCTTAAGTCAGTCTGTGAGCATTTTTTAACCTGTAGATGCTTGGGGCCCACCCTTGAAATTCTCATTCAGAAAATCTGGTCTGGGGCCTTAGAAAGTGTAATTGGCTCCTCCAGTGATTTTAATGCAGAGCTGAGCTTAGAAAACACTGCTGCATAGTGCATACTTACACACACAGACACACAGACACACATTGCCCCCCTTAATGGCTGCACTCTGAGAAGAACAGTGATCATTAAGGGTTTTGTTTGTAATACTCTTGTAGAGGATATCCTATTTGTCCTTTATGCAAAACTTATTGAAAAACCGGCCAGTTGGGCCCCACTATTCCTACTTCCTAACCCCTCGAGAGCCACTTGCTCTAGGTACAATCTAGCATATGATTCCTAAATCAGTAGTCAATGACCTCTTCATCATAAAGTTCAATGTTCTTCTTTAGTTCTCTGCTTCCTAAACTTATTTTTAGCATTTAACTCTTGACTGTCTTCACCTTCCTGAAGCCCCCTCCTCCTCTGCATTATGGAGATCTGCACTCCCCTGCACCCCGCCAGGTCTCTTCCCAGGTCTTTCCTTACTCTTTCCCTGGATCCTCATATTCTTTCTACTACAACCTCCCACCGTTACCCTTCTCCCCACCTTCATATCTGTCCTTGGCTATTTTGTATTCCATCTCCACAAATTCTCCTCTGGCAAGCTTGTCTAACCCCATAACTTCAATTAGCATCTCCTCACCAGGAAGCTCCCAGATCTACCTGTCTAATCCTCACCTCTCTCCCAAACTCCATTCCTCTTCCCTTATTGCTTGCAAGACTCCTTCACCTGGTTCTTCCACTATGCCTCCAAAGTAACATGTTCAAAAGGGAATTAATATCTTCTCCAAAACCCACTGCCCATCAGGTGTTTCATGACTCCTTAAATGGTAGCTCAACCTCTCAGCTAGAAGTTACAGTATTGTCTTTGACTGATTTCCAGACAACAACATCCAAACAGCCATCTAGCCCTATTAACTCTTGCACCCAAATATCTCCAACCCAGTTTCCTCCTTTCTATTCCTCCTGCCAGACTATAAATGCTATTGTATTTCAAAAATGAGGAAAACTTTTTAAGAACTAGGGTAATCAAAGAAAGATTTTAAATGCTCAAGATGAAAGTTGAACAATGCTTGAAAGACAGGTAGGGTTTTGGCAAGTCAAAGGAGGGATGGGATGAAATCTGCTGGGAAAATCAACATGGCTAAAGGTACAGATGTAGGAATAAGCATGGCATGTGCAAGTACAATGAGAATTTGTTTGAATAAAGCCAAGTGTATTATTATATTTAATCTCCAAAAGTTACTCTCTAATGAACCATGCTTCCAGGTAATCACACCCTTGTGCAATACCATCCTCTTAAATTTCAGTTGGCACTGTGGCTCTCTTGTTTATTATAGAATGTAGTGGAGGTGACAACGGATAACTTCCAAGGCTGAGACGGAAGGAGCTTTGTCACTTCCTCTTTGCTCTCTTAGAACACTCTCTGGGAGTCTAATAAGAAATCCTTTAGCCATGCTAGAGATGCCAGAGGTAGACATTTCAGTCAACAGTTTCAGCTGAGTCCAGCCTTCCAGTCATCTCTGTTAAGGCAATAGATATGTGAACAAAACCATCTCGGACCCTTCAGATCACACCAACTGCCATCTGAATCCTAAGAGACTTCAGTCAATACAAGGTAGAACAGAATAAGCCTTACTGGAAGTCCTGATCCATAAATCAAGAGATACAATAAAATTGTTGTTGTTTTAGGCTACTTAGTGTAGTTTGTTAGGCACCAATAGATAACCAAAACACAAAGGCACGTTATTTTGAGCAGTAGAAAATAGGATTAAGTATGTGTAGTGGTTCCACATTATGTATATCCTGAAAACATTAAGCAAAGAGACTCTCCTTACTGGTATAAGATAATAGAGAGCCAATGAAAGTTTTTTAGCAGCAGAGCGATGGCAATAGAATTGTTAGTTTGGCAGAAATACACAAAGGGCATAGATAAATGGTTAGCATTTGGCAATTTGATTTAGAAGACCTAGGTTCCAAACTTGGCTGTGAGATATTGAGAAAGTCACTAACTTGGGTATGCTACCTCAAAGAGGTGTTGTGATGGTTAAATGGGTAATTTACGTGACAGTGCTTTGAAAACTCATTGTAAATGTTATGCAAAATAAATTTTTGTTAAACAGATGAAAGACAGTCTAGAGAAAGTTGGGTCAACAAATCCGGGGTGTAGTATGATACAATCCTTGATTAGGATGATTGATTTGGTCCCTCTCTAGCCTTATTTCCTGCAAGTTTCTGATTCACAGTTTGTACTCTAGCCATGCTAATTATGGATAGTGGCTTCAGCATGCCATATCTTGTAAACTTCCCTGATTTTCATAGTTTGAATTAATTGCTTTCTCATTGGTGCCTTCACTGTATGTTGTACTCTGCAATGATTCCATATCATATTAAATGGCACTTGTTGGTTTACACATTTGTCCCTTCATAAGTACTACACTCAGTACATTTGATTACCTCGCACATGGTGGGGTCTTAATAAATGTTTTTTTTTTTTTTGTCTATTAACTGGAACATTAGGGATAGCAACATAAGAAGGACTGAAACAAGAGGCATCTTAAAGGAAAAAAAAATAGGACTTTATGGTTGATTAAATTTGAGGAACCAAGGCTATGGAAGAATCAGAGAGGAGCCTGAGGTTTCAGATGTGTGCAGCTACAAGAACATGAATACTCTATAAGACTCAGGGACAATGCTAAGGATTCTGGACAGAATGGAAGAATTTTGGAAAGCTGAGATGTGAATATGTTGAACTGAGAAAAGGGCAAAGCATCTGAATAGAAATATCAGGGATAGTTGTGAATGTAAGATTAACACTGAATTCATAGAACAAGAGTCAACCTTGAGTTATAGTGCTTCTATCAGAGCGATGATATTCAGTATCTCCTTAATAAAAAAATAAAAAGTCTTTTCCAAGGTATAGTATAGAGAGAGAAGAAGAGGCCCATTTTTAGGGATCAAGAGAAAGAAGAAAGTTACAGAGAGATTGAAATCTGCCAGCATTAATAAAACCACCAATGGTGATAGCACAGCAGTCAGCAGCAGTTGCCTACCAGTCAGCCACATGTCCTGCAAAACATACCAAGTCCAAATCTAAGTTCAGATCCAGAAGCCTGCCTTTCCTTCTCCTTTCCCCATCTCTGTTAATGACACCACCATCCACTCAGTGCTCCAAAGGAAATTTAGAAATCATTCTCAGTTCTTCCCTTAATCCTGATATTCTCTCAACAAGTTCTATGAGGCTATCCCTGAAATGTAATTCCCATTCTCCTTCTCTTGTCCAACCCGCTACCACCATGTTTCATGATGCAGCTGCTTTTTAACTGACTGCCTCCAATTTCAGCTCCCCATGGCCCTTCCTTCCCACTGCCATTACACAAGGGTTCTACAACACAAATCAACCACACAAGGGCCCCACGGAGAATCCCTCAGTCATTCCCCATTCCTTACAACACACATCTCTGTCCTCCGTGATATGGATGCTGCCCACTTCTTCACTTCTTTTCTGATTCTTTTCCATAAGCAGTCATATTCTAGCCAAGGGAAATTATGTGCAGGTGTTTCAAACACAGCATGCTTAAAAGGGAATGCATCACTTTTTCAAGTCCTCAAATCTTTTCTTCTGCCAGGATTCTCTATCTTAGCAATGTTACCACAACAAGGCAGAAACCCGATGGTCATATTTGATTCCTTCCTTTTCCTGGTTCTTATAACCCGAATCCACCTAATTCTCTTCATTCCAAATGTTCTCACCCCAGGCCTTACCACAATTCATCTCTCATCTGGAAGAGTCTCTTAAGTTCCATTTGCCCCTCTCCAATCTATTCTGTAGGCCACAGACAGAGTTATCTTTCTAAACACACATCCAATCAGGGTTAGAGTTAAGAGTGAGGGTTCGGCTTAATGTTTGGGTTAGGGTTTAACACTCCTCTGTGGGTTCTCACTTCTGTTAGGGTCAATTCCTTCACAGGACTTCCAAGACGCTCCCTGATTATCCTCTAGCTAACTTGGAAAATACCTCTGCAGACTCAACCCCTACCTCACCCATCTCCCTTCTCTTCACTAGCTTGTATCCGTTATCATGGACTGAATGTTTGTGTCCCCTCCCCAGATTCATTTGTTGAAGCCCTAAGCCCCAATGACAGTATTTGGAAGTGGGGCCTTTCAAAGGTAATTAGGTTTGATGAGGTCATAAGGATAGGGCCCCATGATGGGATTAGTGTCCTTATAAGAAGAGGAAGAGACACAACACCAGAGCTCACTGAGTGTGCTCCTTCATGCTCAAGCTTTCTCTCTCTCTGTCTCTTTCCCTCTCTCTCTGCCATGTGAGGACACAGTGAAAAAGTGGCAGTCTGCAAGGCAGGAAAAGGGTCCTCACTGGTAACCAAATCTACTGGCACCTTGATTTTGGACTTCCAAGCCTCCAGAACTGTTAGAAACAAATGTCTGTTGTTTAAGCCACGCAGTCTGTGGTATTTTGTTATAGTAGCCTGAGCTAAGATACCATGGTAGCTCTGAGTTCGTCATTTCCTTAGAATCTTTCCTTGTGTCCCATGGCTTAGGTGAGGGACTCTGCCATGTACTCCCATAGCATCCTACATATTTCCTCTGAGATGGTTTGTAACAGCTTGTTATGTAGACTTGTGTAATGTCTATCTTTTCTGTTAGACTATAAGACCATAAGCGCAGGAACCCACTTACATTAGATCCCCAAAGCTCATCACAGTGCCTGAGACACAGTAGGCACAAAATACATATTTAATAAATGAATGAGTGAATAATTTGATTGTACCATGCTGCCATCATATTGCATATTTCCTATTTATTTCCTAGAGTGCCAAGCCAACAAATCCTCACCCATCAAGACTCATCATCTCTTCTTGGGGAGCCACCTTCATATTCCTGCGTAAAGCTAGATACCTCATTTCCGTTTTCCCACAGAAAGACCCCTATCACTAATTTTTTCCCATTGTTTATCTCTCACACATCCCCATTAAATTATGAGCAACTGGAAGACAATTTTCATTTTAAGCATCTTTATATCTTCAGTGCCTATGATTCAGTCCATGTTTGCTTGAGTGAATGATAAATGAGTCACTCAAGAAGGAAGAAGTTTAAGTAATACCGAGGGATGGGGCTATCCTAAGTAGTTAGTGATTCCAGCTCTTCATTACCTTATTTGAGAGGAATTATAAACATACAAAAAACAGTATTTTATTTTTAAAAAGAGATGTCAAAAACAAGAGTGCATTCCCCTACTTTTTCTTTAACAATTCTTTTTCTATTTGTAATTCTTCTAATTATCACTCTCATTTTCTGGCTTTACTTTCTGTAAACATTTTGGAGATAAAAATCTATAGAAGGAAAAGATTTAAATTCCAAGAATTGGTGAACTGTTCTATTTCAGACCTCTGCCATTGACTGGTCACAAGACATTGATGGAACCACTTTATGTCTCTGGAATAACTCCATTATGCCTCACATGAATTGTGGCAATCTTGACTGTAAAAATACAGCAAATGGCCTCTTAAATTCCTTCTCACTCCCTGCTCCTGCCATGGGCTTTCACTGCTGCTGAGGCTTTATCCAGACAGTTTCTCCGGCTTGAAGAACATTTTGTATTATTTGAGACCATTATAGATAGCTCACATTAATTTATCATATTTTTACTAGTTTTTCTTTGAGACTGTGCGCTTCCTTTAAAAAAAAAATCTTCAGGTGAAATTCATAAAATGGTTTATGTTACATGAACTAACCATCTTAAAGTGTAATTAACCATCTTAATGTGTTAAATTCAGAAGCATTTAGTACATCCACAGAGCTGTGCAACCATAACAACTATCTAGTTCCAAAATATTTTCATCATCCTCAAAGGAGATCTTACAACCACTAAGCAGTCATTATTCATTGCTCCCTCCCCCCAGTTCCTGGCCACCGCTAATGTTTTCCCTATCTGTGCGTTTACCTAGTCTAGATATTTGCTGTCAGTGGAATTATATTAATACAATACCTTTTGTGTCTGGCTTCCCTCATTTAGTGCAATATTTTCAAGGTTCATCCATGTTGTAACATGTATCTACTTCATTCCTTTCTATGGCTGAATAAAATTCCATTGTATGGATATGGCGTACTTTGTTTATCCATTTACCTGTTGATGGACATTTGGGCTGTTTCCACCTTTTGGCTACTGTAAGTAGTGTTGCTATGAACATGTCAGCTTCTTAAAGACTAGAATTATTTTATTTCATCTTATTTTTATTTTTTTTATTATTTTGAGACAGGGTCTTGCTCTGTTGCCCAGTGGCTGGAGTGGCCCAGGAGTTTGAGGTTGCAGTGAGCTATAATGATGCCACTGAGTGTGCTGGGCAAGAGAGAGAGAGAGAGAAAGCTTGAGCATGAAGGAGCACACTCAGTGGCATCATTATAGCTCACTGCAACCTCAAACTCCTGGGCTCAAGCAATCTTCCTACCTTAGCCTCCCAAGCAGCTGGGACTACAGGTGTGTGCCACCATGCCTGGCTAAGTTTTGTAATTTTTGTAAAGACAGGGTCTCATTCTTGTTCAGGCTGGTCTCAAACTCCTGACTCAAGCAATCTTCCCATCTTGGCCTCCCAAGTGCTAGGATTACTGGTGTGAGCCTCCGTGCCTGGCCCAAGACTAGAATTACTTATCTCAATATTCTCTGTGCCTGGGTAATTGATTAACCAAAAGTCTTGTTGATAACAATATAAATTACTATTTTAATGAATATTCAAAGGTAAGCTAATACACATATACACACACAAATCCTGCTTCTCTTCCTGTCTTCCTCATCCCAAGTAATGATACCAACACCCACTTAGTAGCCCCAGCCAGAAAACTCACCTCCATTTTCCGTATTTAATTGACCACCATGTCCTATCAATCCTGAGTCCTAAATGTCTTTCAACTCTGCCCCTTTCTCTCTGTCTTCACTGCTTCAGCCTTATGTTAGGGACTCAGCCTCCCTGGCCTACACTATCACAATACCTTTCTGAGTGACTTCACAGTCTCTGGGCTCTTTCCAGTGCTGCTTGGTTATCTTATTAAAACATAGACCAGATGGTTTCATTCTCCTGCCTAAAACTCTCCAGTGGTTGTCCACAGATTATACATTAAAGGAAGACTCCTTATATGGCACGAGATGCTCTCCATAATTTCTCTCCTTCACTAACAGCCTATTTTCCTATTGCTCTTTAATTACACCCCAACTACTAACTTTGAATATGTATTGATCTTCCCCAAATGTGCCTTCTCTTTCAGGTTTCCCTTCACTCAACAAATTTTAAATGAGTACCAACTCCGACTCCAACCATGATAAATTTTATAGACACTGTGTTGAAGAAGACAGGCAAGGTCCCAACCCTCACAGGACTTACGTTACAGAGCAGTGGTGATATTGACATTTGAAGTGGATAAGTCTGTCATGGGGTCTGCCCTGTGCATTGTAGGATGTTCACCAGCATCCTTGGCTTCTGTTCACTAAATGCCAGTAGCATGACAGTCAAAAATGTCTCCAGATACTGTCAAATGTCCCCTGGTGGAAAAAATTGCCTTGGGTTGAGAACTACTGTTCTAGAGGGAGATCATTATAATATTAATTATTTAAGTACAAATTATGATAAATATCACCTCCCACTACACACATTGTACCGTCTTTCTAAAAAGAGTTTTCCTCTCCTCTCTGCTTGGTGAATTTCTCCAAGATTCAGTTTCACCATTCCCTTCTCCTGGAAGCCTCCTCAACTTGCTCAGGCAGAACTAGTTACTTCTCATTCTTCGATCCTCTTTCTGAACTCCCTTATACCTTGTTGATACATTGTTCACTCCATAAATGCAAAATATCTTTGTGTTGGAGAGTTAATGCATTATTTTCTCAGGTTAGGTAAAGTAATCCCTCCCCATTAGTAAACTGCCCCTACTTCAAATTTCAGTAAACAAAGGATTTCAGTATATGCAGATTTCATTTTGTATACTTTTTCCCAACCACAAGAATTTTAGTTACAGTATATAAGAATTATGAATCACTCCTGTTGGGGATAATTAGAAAAAGAGGAAATTGGGTGATGGGAATTAAAAAGTAAAGGAAAGCAGATGGCATGGCAGTAACAGAGGTTTTTGCCTTGAGGCTTTAGGAAATAAGGGAATCCAAGGAGATGTAAACCAGGACCTTAAAATGGCACTCCCGCAGCTGCAAGGAAGGAGAGAAGTGGTATTTGTGTAAACGGGGCCTGATGGCATGCACTTTGGGGAGTTATCTCTGGGACTGAGGATGCAGGAGTCAACAATTCCAAATCACAAAATCAAAAAGGCACGGCACATTTGGATGGAGGATCACAGGGTGAAGGATCTTTTCATATTTATATTATCTTTAACAAAGCAAAGCAAATTTATAGGCATTTCATTGAAATAGCAGGGGAGAGAGACCCTGAGAAATTTCACTTGAATAAGAGATGGTAAATGGAAAGCAATCATTTAAGATGTGAAAAATGTCACTGATCCTTCTTTATTTAGCACGCTTTCTTGATGGTTCTACTTTAGAGATGATACAAAGAAGATTTGTAAGGGCTTGCATTTAATCCCTCCATAATTTTATTGTCCCCCTCAAATCTAATGTACTTCAGACTGCAAAATCTTTCTCTCACAATTGGGAAGAACTTGCTGTATTCGTAACAGTCACCTGAGATTAGAATCTCTATCTTATCCCTCTACCTACCCCCACAGCTGCCCCCAACACATAATAAAAACTCCATCATTGCTTGTTGAACACAAGATTCAAAACAAGATGTGGCAAGAAGAACTGGCAAAACCCATGCTCTTCTCTCAGATGGAGATTCTGAGAGAAAAGTGGAGACTGGTAGCACGCATGGCAGAAATGGACTCAGCTGCAGGCAAAAGGTGGAAGTCAGAAGCAGAGAAAGCGCAGAGACAACAAGCCAGAGCTGCTACTCTGCAGATTGTTGTAAGGATTAAATGTTGCAAAATGTGCTAGACAAATGTCATATGTTAGAAACAGAAAGAAACTTGCAATCAAGAGACCAGTCCCCTAGTTATAGGTCTACCATAAGCTGGCTAGTCACGTACCCTCTCTAGACATGTTTTCTCATTTACAGAATTGATTAATTCATGCAACTAGCACTTACTGACTACCTGTTGTATACCAGACACTTACTAGACGTTAGAAATATGGTAGAAAAACAAATCTTAATTCCACACATTTACAATTATGATTTGGATGATATTTAAATTATCTTCCAACTCTAAAATTTTATGACTTATAATTAATAAAATTAGCTTTTCCCTATTCTTAAAGCACTCTCCTCTTCATAAATTTGACTTAATAAAATAAAATATTTATGAGCTATCAGGGAATAATTAGGTGTTACTATTGGGTGAACTGGCTAAAATGCATGCATGTATTATTTAAGCAAATTTCTTGTGTTGATTGCCACGCTATCAATAAAAGGGAATTTTAAAATGTATAGATTAAATAGCAAACCATCAGTGAAGAAAATAACCAGTATTTATAGTTAAGTTCCTTATTTTCCAGTTATGTCATACCAAATCAATATTGATTTATTGAGTAAATATTTGTTGAGCATCTCTAATTTAGCACTATGCCATAAAAGGGTGAATAAAATAGGCATTATCTCTGCTATAGAGGATCACACATTTAAGTGAAGCCAGTCAATGAACAATTACCTCTTTTAATTAATTAGTCAACTAGTCTGGTGACAGATATTAGATATTAAAAGTACAAGCCATTTTGTAAATGTGCAATGGAAGGACTTGACCCATTCTAGAATATCTAAGAAGCCTTAGACAAGGCACTTTAGCTCTCTGAGCCTCAGTTTTCTTACTTGTAAAATTGGAAATAATAAAACATACCCCACCAATGATTAGATAATGATTGTTGACACTTTAAGACAACTTATGTAAAATTCCTACCAATAGTACTTACACTATATAATAGGTAGTTATAATGTCACATTAAATAACTGGAAGATTATCACACAAATAGAATGTTCCAAAGGTCAAAACCAAATTTTAAACTTTAAAGAGTTTATCAGTAATACCATTAACTTAATTTGGTAGTTATTTTTAAATTGAAATATAAACTATATTAATTCCACATATGGTATCACATAGAGTTAAATCTTTATAATTCTTTTTCTACACATAATATATGAACTAGAGTATGTATCTTGATGCAACTTAATGGGTGAATCAATTGATTACCAACACACAGACCTTTTCTTGCGACTGAAGTAAAAGTCTCCTTATTTCTTCCAGCTACTTGAGACGAATTGAAAAATATGATTCTGGAAACCAAGCCAACCAAAGTTCTAATAAACTGGAGTAGACTTTTGGAATGCATCAGCATTCTGGCGCTCTTCAATTTAAGGATGAATTTGGAACTGGCTGAAAAAAACGTAATCAGCATCTTCTCAAAGAAAAAGGTGAACTTAATTGAAAGCTGAAATTCATGTGCCCTAATACATCTCTCTGAATTACAGGGTTTAGAATAGTCAATAACAAGATACCACGAAACAATTATTTCCACACAATCTGTAAACAAGAATACTCAGAATCATGTATAAGTAAAGTGGTTATCTATTTCATGTTTCTAAACTTGAAAAATGGGGCACTGAAGATTAAACTGGGATTCATAAAATATGAAATAAATAGACTCTGTCTGTACATTTAAAGGGACCTCATAAAAAAATTGATCACTACCAAGATGAAAAAAAAATCTATATGCACTTAAATGTTCTTGCTTCAATACTAAAAAACAAATGAGGAGGAGTATAGCAGGAGAAACCGAACAAAAAACATTTTCATGGAAGGTTTTAGAATGGGAGTTGGTGTTAAAATTAAACAGCTGATTCAGAAGGTTTCATTCTGAACACGCATAATCCTCTTGCATATTAATCCTAATATCATCCTTAAACCACACCCAGTTCTCTCCCGACTCCTACTATAACTAAAATTTGACACTTGATGTGTTTATTATCTCATCTCTCTCTCTTCCACTTTCTCTCACTTGGATTCTGTTTCGCTGAAACCACCCTCACCGTGTTCACCAGTGACCTCCAAGGTACTAATTTACATAACCTTTTTAGTCTTACTTGACCCCTCAGAAAAATATGAAACTTTTCAGTACTCCAAAAAGCTATGCTCTCTTCTCCCCAAACAACCAGTTTCCTTTCCTTCTGCAACACAGACATCACGGTTTTTCCTCCATCCAGTGTGGCTGCTCTTCTCAGTTGCCTTGATAGTGTTTCCCCTTCTGGCCATTCTTTACATGCTGGAGTTTCTCAGGGTTTTGTCTGAGGTTTTATTATTTTCTACTTTCGTACACATGTGCAACCTGGGGGATGGCATCCACTCCCATGACATCAGTAATCTGATGACTCCCTTATCTATAAATCAAGGCCAAATATAAATTGTGGACTTCAGGTCTAAACATCTAATTATCTGTGAGACCTATCCACTTGGATGGTCCATAATCACCCAAACTGAACATGACTGGCCTCTTTATCCTCTCCTCCCTCACCTCAAGCTATCTCCTCCTCAAATGTTCCCTAACTCGATACACGGTACCTCCAGCCAGCCAGTTGCCAAAGCCAGAACCTGGTGGTAATCCTTGAGTCTTCCCTCTTCCTCATTCCTCACAACCAAATGTCACTGTTTTCCTTCTATTTCTAAAATATTTCTAAATCTCACCAACTTCTCTTGAACTCCATCGCTATTACCCTAGTTCAAGCCACCGCTGTTTCCCCTCAGAATCACTGCTGCAGCCTTCTCGTTTCCCTTTCTCTACTGTGTTCCCCTTCCAATCGTTTATCCACGTTGCAGCCAAAGCTGTCTTTAAAACACTCTCTGGTCATTTACTTTCTCTGTTTAAAACAATCTGAACACTCCCGTGGCACAGTTAAGAAAACATGAACACCGGAATACAGCTTAAAATGTCCTTTTAGATCTGGTCCCAGCAAAATCCACCAATATCATCTCTAGCTCCTTCCTCTGTTCTCCCCCTTTTTCTCCACAATCCCATCATGCTGAAATGTTTTCCATTCCTCAGATTGCCAGATTTTCTAATGTCTCTGTGCGTAGACCACTCTCCTACCTCTTCTTAAAATTCTGTTCCCATTTAAGGCATAAACGAGAATGTCGCATCCTCTAGGAAGCCCTCCTTAACTGCTCCCACCTAAATCTAGATTAGATGTCCATCTTAAAGGCCTCCTTAAACACATAAGCCCTCTACTTCTCCATCATAATACTCATCATATTCTTCTCTGTCCTCCAACAGATGATAAGCCCCCTGAGAGCAATGACGATGTCACTCCGTTTCACAATTATACACCCACCAACTAGTACAGTGCCTGACATAACATTAAACGTTACTTGAATGAATACACATCTTGTCTCATGTAAATAATCAATAGCAGCTGAATATTCTAATTGATATGACCTAGAGCAGGAATCTCCATGCCTTTTAAACAAGTATCACAGAAAGAAGGCAGCCCTTAAATCTTTTCAGCTGCCACCTTAATTATCAGCAAATTCCTTCCTTCTTAGCAATTGTTTGACAACCAACTCAGCTAGAACTGGAACTACAATGAAGTAGTGTGGTGCTGGTACTTTTCACAGAGTGGAGTCTCAATAAATGTTCGAAAGGAGATGTCAGTCAGATGTTAAACTTTGATCAAAGAAAGAAGTAGAAGTTTAAGAGCACATGGCCTTATCAGGCTGTTCTGCATTCCTTTCTTAGCCAGATTTACCACCATTCACTTGCCATATGTAAAGGTGTGGCCAAAGTTGTAATCTGTGGGTTGTAAGAAGCTGAAGAGACCATCTTTTCTTGCATCAAAATAATCTGGGAATAGGAATCCAGGTGTTCACCATCTAGCAACAAAATTGCAGAAGTTTTTGATCTCCTCTGCCTCCCTTCTCCCAGCTCTCCACTCTCAGCCTTGACTTCACCCTACTCTATTCCTCTTTTTTCCTTCTCCTCTGTGTCTGTTCCCTCCCTGCCCACGCTCTCACATCATCAAGGCCATTACTGGGGCACTCTTTAAAGCTTGGGTCAGCTCTCCCAGTCCCACCCCCTTCCACACAAAAAGCTGCTCTCTATTTGGAGTCACAAAAATATTTAACAGAGATCTAAATGTAAGCATTGAAGCATTCCTCCTTTAAAACAAACACCTAACCAACTATTTTCCCCCAATAAATGATCAGTAAGTGAAAGAGTATCCAAATTGTATGTAAAAACGGCTAGAAGTGGAATCTGTTTCTCACTTTAAAAAAGAAAAGTTCCTGTTCCGTTTTCCTCATTTTCATTGTTTCTTTCTAAATCCAGGGCCTCCCACCAAAGGCTGACGAATGCCTGCTCCAAACCCTGCCACATCAGCAGGGAGGGCGCCCAGCAGCATTTGGTATTTGCATCAGTTTCCAGGAATGCTTTTCAAGTTATCAGCTCACTCTGCCCTCTTTAGCAGAGATGTTTTTCCTCTAAGTTTCTGGATGTGTGCTTGAACTTATATTTCTCTAATTCTCAAAAACTAGCTGAGGATTTTTCTTTTTTTTGCTAAAAGGGGAATTATAATCACTTCTAAAAAATGTTCTGCCTTTTAAATTATTTTTAACAACAACAAAACCCACAATGAAATGTTTAAAATCTTGGGTAGCCATTGCAAATCCAATGATTTGGCTAATTCGACCCTAGAAGAGCTATCAGAAGTAAAAGTGACCTCACTGAAAGGCATTTGGAGGGTTTCTTTCATAAATCTGTTGCCTTACATACCTGAGTGATTTTGTTCTTTTAGCTACATAGGACAAATGCACAAACAATGTTCTGCAAAGGCAATTCAACAGAGTGGTAATTTTTTAAAAAAATTATTGGCCTTCCGATTAATGCAGAAAAAACATTTGGCTATATAGTTTTGAAGTTTTTCTTTCCTGATAAATGTGATTTTCACCTTTAAAGTTTTTGGTTAGTTCTATAAAAGAGATATTTTGGGAAAACGGTAGAAATGTTCTTGGAATGTACAACCAAACCTCAGGTCTTTTGTTGTCGTTGCTAGAACATATAAAACTTGAAACATCATTGCCTAGTTAGAAGCAAACGTGAATGTGGATTCCTCCTTGTAAACAACCTGCTAGGACTGATCAGACACACTTTCAAATTCTTTCACTCCAAGTTATTTCAAAAAATCTTCCAAAGTTGTCTCCCAAGTCAGTGCCTTTAATCACAATAAAATAAGCGTGTATTACAGTTTTTGGTTATTCACTTTTTCTTCCATTAACTTTTTTCTTTGAAGTTTAGAAACAGCAGCCAGTTTAAGAATACTGAGTTTCTTCAGTTTATAGCAGCTGCTGAAGGAGTTAATTTATGCAGAAATTCTTCCTTAAGGCAAAGCAGAAAAGGGGGGATGGGGGTGGGAGAAAGGAAGGAGAAAAGATGATTCCCAAGGAACTGCAGCTCACTCGTTTCTGGTTTCTGTTTCGCAGAGACAGAGCTGACCTAAAGATGCCCCCTTTGCCGTGACTCCTGGGATAGAATGGCACTCGGACTTGTCCACACCGCTGCCTCACCGAGGGTGCGAAGCCAGGAGCAGAGAGGCCTGAGACCTATGGCCTTTCAGATAGAGACCCGGGGCCTGGAATGGCGTCCCAGGTTTGTTTGGAAACGGCACTCAGTATTTCACAATGTACAGGACCCCCGCGTCCCACCTTCGATGCCTCAGCAAGGGAAGAGGGAAGTTGAACCTTGAGGACAGAGTTAACATCCACGTTGGTGGGGCACTGCTTGGGGTGTTACCAGAGAAGACTGCACATACCCCAAACTCGAATTAGAAGGCCCTCAGCGTGGGCTAGGCGTTTTCTCCTGGGTGGGGAGATTTAGGATTTAGGATGAAGGCAGACAGGGGCCTGGGCATGGGCTGTAAGAAAGGGGTCCGTGAACCGGCAGCAAGGTCAAGAGGGACTGGGGCTCACTGTAGGGTTATCTGGGTCCAGGCTCAGGATAAAGCTGGTGAATCCCGACTAGGAGTCTGTGGAGAAGAGAAGGGGGGACTGCAAATGAAGGGAATGGGATGGCATCTCTACCACAACCTCGGGAAGAAACTGGGGAGAGGTCCTCCGTCTCCAAGTCGGTTGCAGTCACTTCACAGCTCCAGATAATTCCCCAAAGGACCTGGATTAGATTTAGCCTCAGTAGAGACAGGCCAGGAGGTCAGGAGGTCGAAGGACTCCCCAAGTGACTTGGTCTACAGGGCGCAAAGCCTATCCGGGTGCCGCGGTGCCCTTGCCTGCTCCCCGCCCCATCCCCCAACAGTAGGCGTCCTCGGACGGGCTGCACCCCAGCCGTCCACAGACGGGACCTCCCACACCCTCTCCTGAAATCGTGAGAGAGAGAGAGAGTTACTGCTGAAAAAGTGGGCGCGCACACGCCCCAAAGCTAGAGAAAAGCTGGACGGGGACGGGGGCGGGGTGGAGGGGGCGGGGAGGGCGGCCTCCGCCTGCGCCACGCTGTCGCGTCTTCCCTCCCTCCTCCCCTGCCCCCTCCGCGCCCACCGCTGCCCCTCCACCCTGCAGTTGGCCTGCAGGACACCAGGTGAGGCAGGACTGGACAGCTCCTGCTTTGATCCCCGGGCTCCCGATCCCTCTACAGCTGCCGGACTGCCCTGAGATCCGCAAACTTTGCCCACGTCGGTGTCTGCGGAGCGCTCCGACGTGTCCAAAAGTGTTTCCAAACTTGGAAAGGGCGGGGGAGGGCGGAGGTATGCAGACAGCGAGTCAGAGTTTCCCCTTGAAAGCCTCAAAAGTGTCCACGTCCTCAAAAAGAATGGAACCAATTTAAGAAGCCAGCCCCGTGGCCACGTCCCTCCCCCGTTCGCTCCCTCCTCTGCGCCCCCGCAGTCTCCTCCCAGCTGTGGCTGCCCGGGCCCCCAGCCCCAGCCCTCCCATTGGTGGAGGCGCTTTTGGAGGCACCCTCCGGCCAGGGAAACTTTTGCCATATAAATAGGGCAGATCCGGGCTTTATTATTTTAGCACCACGGCAGCAGGAGGTTTCGGCTAAGTTGGAGGTACTGGCCACGACTGCATGCCTGCGCCCGCCAGGTGATACCTCCGCCGGTGACCCAGGGGCTCTGCGACACAAGGAGTCTGCATGTCTAAGTGGTAGACATGCTCAGCTTTGTGGATACGCGGACTTTGTTGCTGCTTGCAGTAACTTCGTGCCTAGCAACATGCCAGTGTAAGTGTTTTCAGCTTGTTTGGGGCACACTGGGAAGAGAGAGGTTAGATGGGAGGGCACCCTGGTCTGAAAAGGAAAACCTAACCCTGAATTCCAGGTACAGCTTGGAGGGAAGGCTCTCTGGCACGTGGAGAAACGCCGGAATCGATAAGAGACACGGAAATTACTTTAAAAATGAAAACATAAAAAGTTCCATTCTTGTCAAAAGTTAGGAAACTTTTCCTCTTATTTCAGCGTGAGACAGCGGAGGATCTGGGTCCTCAGCTTAGTGAAGCCAAAGGGAAGGGAAAGTCTTTTGCCTAAGGATGGGATATTAACAACTACCGTCCTGAGGGAAGTCAAGGGCCTCTGCCTAACAGGCGCGATAACTGCCCCATGTCCACCTTGTAAAACGTGAGGCCTGTTTTAGAAAGCCCTTTAATTTAGTAATGTAAAACTCACCCCCTAAGAGCTTTTATCTTCTGGGCATTGTAAGGCTTGTCTGGCTGATGATGATGATGGTGATGATGATGGCGATGATGATGAGGCGCCCTCTGGAGGGGGGAAAATGAAAGCACAGGGGACCAGACCTTCGGCTAATGGAATGCCAATTAGAGACTCCACAGGTTTATACAGAGTAGAGATCTGCATTTCTGGTTGGAGCCATTCCTACTAGCTAGGCAGTATATCCTGAGAAGGAAAATGGATGCTACTTGGAATGGATACATTCTAAAAAGTAAAATAAGCTTCTCAATTCACTATCTGGTAATGAAAATGGTAACATCATTTACCTAAAATCTGCTCTACCTTTCGTTCAGCCTTAGAATTACCCCTTCGACATGCCCCCAGTGATAATCAGACATTATGAGCACAAAGTTGGAATATATCAACATTGACCTGAGGCTCAAGAGACCGGGGTTCTTCCTATGGCTTTGCCACTAATTTACCATGTGACCTTGGGCAAGTCAAACTGGGCCTTTTAAAAAATACGGGATGGACTAATGGACTAATGATAGACTCCAAGGCCAATTTTCAGCTTTACATGACCAGTTTCATGTGAAGATAGAATGAAGAAAACCAGTCCGTTTTCATCTTGGAAATGGCTGCCAAAGTACTAGACAAAGATATTGACTTGATGGGGGGTGAACGGTGTCTGGCCACACCCAACACCCCAAAAAGTTGCTCCACCCGCATACCGCCATGTTGTCTACCCCTGCATAGTTACTGATGCATTTGTACATGTGTGTGTATGTGTTTGTGTGTGGTTTTTTCCTTCTTTCACTTTTAGTATATACACTGTGGATACTACAGACTATGGAGTAATTGCACTGAACAAATTCACATTACCGAGTTCATTTTTTATGAGATCTGACAGTGGGAGGAAAGGGTTGACTGCTAGAGAAAAAATGAAAATAGACGTAGGCAAGTGTGAAGGTACAAAAGCAACTCACCTTCGGATCAATAGCCAACCACGGTCTGGAACAAACATTACAAACACACATTCTTCAAAATGTCTCACTTCTGAGTAATTAAAAAGCAAATTTCCAAAATCTTAAGGACTTCCGTTAATCAAGTCAGGCATAATTATTCTTCCTACTGATGGACACAATGAAGTAAACATATCATTCTTCTAATTTAACAGTAATTCTCATAAATTGTCCTTAAATGTCAGTGCTGGATGTGGTTCACCCTCCTGAATTGTGACTCTGCAACAGATGTTCTCACTCCAAATAACACACTTCTTGGCCACCTAATTAAAGCAAATTTTAGGAGTGATTCATCCTATTGCAAGCTTGGCCACACTTGTATCCTGTATTAACCTGTAATTTTTATACTGTAGGAGAGGAATTCAGGTTTTAGGGATTTATAGCAATTATGGCAAAAGGGAGGGATATTAAATTAGTTTATTTTTCACATTATTTTTCAAGATCTTTAATCCACAATTTTTCCATTTATACAAAGCAATCCTTTCTCACGGACAAAAGTGATATATATTAGTAAAGTGACCTTACCTAATTTAAGTGAACTAATTTAAAGCAAAAATTCAGATGTCTGAATTAATCCATTTTCATAGTTAGTAATGTGCAAATTAAATGTGAAAAAGGATATTAAGAATAGTATAAACTTAGTGAAGTACTAAGTAACTTTGATGTTTTATAAAAAACAAAATCTGCTTTAGGTAACATACTTTCCTAAATTTTCCCTTTTTCATATTTTTAAATATTAAAAATGAACCAAGCTATAAATTATTTTCTCATCAATCTACTGGTCTTGTCTTAAATTCAGTGATTCATTTGAGCAATTCACCAGCTTAATTGCTAAGCATTAGAAGTATCCTTCAGACACATTAATATTTCACAGCATTTATAAAATAGTAAATAATTAAAAATTTAATTCAAAATATATTTACATATTAATGTTGCAAACAAATCACCCTGCTGATCCCTGCCATTCTTTTGACCTGCATAATTTCCTATTGTTAGAATATTCTTAATAAAAAATATAATTGGCCCTTTAATTAGATAACTCAATTTTATAAACATGTGTATCTATTTGTTAATTACTGCTATTGATCAATGAAATGATACTAATAATTATTTCCTACTTTCCCTTTTCTTCTACAGCTTTACAAGACGTAAGTAAAATTATTTTTAGAATTTTTTTTTTTAATGCTTTGATTTCCTTGATCACAGTGTTGCCTTCTCTGGGGAGGTAAGGAAAGAAGCTACACCGGTATTGACCAACCTGGATTCCCAGGAAAATCGTGAAGTTACGGTAGTCGAAATCTTTCTGGCTGCCTTAGAAAGTACCCACCCCATTTTCCAAAATGGGTGGAGCTACTGAATAAGACTAGCTTTATAAAATACCCATAAAGAATACAGAGTAAATAATCGAGTGGAAGTTTGAGTTTTAGCATAAGCTACTATGAAGCAGAAGACTTCACTGAGCTAGAGAATCTTTTCACTCTCTTGGAGTCATTTGCAGAAATATTTATTATGAACAAATTCATAGTTTGTCCATTGTATTTGAGGCATAATTACAGATAAGTATATATATTTGGTTCTGTACCTAACATATTTTATTTAACTTCTTGGTAAAATTTAAAATTGTGTTTTGAAATATTATATTAAGATAATAGTAAATACATAATAAAATGTACTCTGTAGGTATATTTATATACTACACCAAAATGGGAGTGGTTTTTAAAAACATATATACAATTTTCCTAATAATAATCTTTTTCTTATTCTTTTCTAGGAAACTGCAAGAAAGGTAAGAGTCCAATACTTCTCCATAAGTATCTGAAATTATCAGGGATAACTTATAATTTAACAAAATTTGTAGTAGACTGTAGTAGGAAAATACTTTGTCAAGATTTGGCGCACATTAATGTGCATTAGCTAAAGCATAAAATAAAGTAGCGTTGATGCTTAAGATAACCAAGTTTTATTATCTTCCAGAATCATCTCCAATTATATTTATGTTATACAAACTGGTGATTCACATGCTAAAGAAAAAAGACGTGTTTATTCCGGAGATGGAATTCATTTTATGTTAATTATAGGTAGTAAATGAAAGTTAAAGGGCTTCGACTATATGAATGTGCCATTAAAGACGTAACAAAGTAGTCATTTCATCTGCAATAATCATCTTACTAAAAATACTATGAATAATATTGGCCTAATGGCTGGAGATTATAGCAGCTTCTAGTCCCCCAGTTGAAAAAGATCACATATAATTATAATAAAACAATATATTTTTGTCTATTAGATTCTGTCAATTTTTTAGCTACTATCTAATAACATTGTGGTTAGATCAGTCTTACCAACTAATTATCATCAAGAATGGTTTGCATGTTCATCGGAAATTACTTAGACATTTGTTATTGTGCTGTTTGTGTCTTTCTTGCAGGGCCCAACCGGAGACAGAGGACCACGTGGAGAAAGGGTGTGTAATTTTTGAACTATTAAAGGGCTTTGGCCCATATTTGAATAATTATGCATTAGATACTACAGGAGACTGACAATTTATAAGAATATTATCTATTCAGATAATTGTACCACCTTTTAGAGAGATAATGCCCTACAGAAGAAGAGAATGAGCATTATTATATATAATCAATATTCTTTTTAGATCAAGATTATCCTTTAAAAAAGAAAAAAACTATTACAGACAGCCATATTCTTTGCATGATCTAGCTTTCTTTGTTTTTAATTGACCTAACACATGCATAATGGAACTCTATCTACCTATCACCATAGTCCTCTTTTTAACATATTTTGTTTGCTTTTGAAGTGAGATCCTTTACATAGCTTGGGAATAATAGTGAAACAGTAGTCAGTAACATGTTTCTCTGTCCAAATTCATTCATGTACAAGTCAGACTTACATTTTATTTTAGCACCGTTAGACCTCCCTACTATGCTTGTTTGACATTTATAATTGTATGGTTTGGCATTATATAACACTTTTGCCAATATATAAATATATAAATCTTATATCTATTACAAAGTACAGATTTACACATACTTCATTCAAATGATTCATTAAAGAGAGAATTATATCAGTTAATTATTTTAACAACATAATAATGGTAGGAAATCTGCAGAATTTTCTATCCTGTGATAAAATGACCTTATTAAATATCGTATCAATTAATCTATTCACACATAGCATACAAAACTATTGAATAAGTTTATCACAGTCAGAAATCAACAATCGAAATACATAGTATATCATTGTACACTGTTAGATATATGAAGTTCATGGAATTACAAATTTTAGCTGTAATTTCTATCTTTATTTGAATACCGGAGCTCTATGACATATAAATTATTTATTCATTTATTCATTCAATGGTGGACATATTCCTCTAGGAAAACTACCCTCTGTTGTCTTGGTACGTCAGTTACTAAACCTCCTTCTAAAATAGACTCATGTCATAAGTGAATTTCAAGCAATGACAAATAGGGTGAATTAGATTTCCATCCTACTTGCACATTGAAAGGTCTGAACAACTCATCTTACCACATGTATTCTGAGGTTTTCATGCAAGGGTTTCTACAGGGCCTGTCTAACCCTGATTTCATTCACTTTTCACACAACAGGGTCCACCAGGCACCCCAGGCAGAGATGGTGAAGATGGTCTCCCAGGCCCTCCCGGTCCACCTGGTCCTCCTGGCCCCCCTGGTCTTGGCGGGGTAAGGGTTTTAAGTATTGCTAACTTTTAGCTAACTTTAGTTTCTTATACTTCTGTTGAAATAAGGCTCATTGTGAAATTTATTTTTAGCAGTTTAGAAGTCTGCTATTTGGAAATTAGTATATTTTATTTCATTTCTTTGGTTTCTTCATTCAACTTTCTGTTTTGCTGGTTGTCTTTGTGAGCCCTTGTCAATTACGGGACTAGTCTTTGTGTGTGCTGAAGTTAGCCGAGGCCATCATTATGGCTACCATTATTTAATTTGGGGATTTAATATCTTTTATCAGTAAGGCACAAATAAGAGGTGTTGCATTATTAAAGAGTTTGATTAGATTGAATTACATAAGTGAAATCCCTGATCTTAAGCAATTTCACAAACATCCTACTCTTTTTATTCTCCTTGGCTTGAAGTCTGCTGAACCAACATTCAAAGCAGTCTTAGGTTTAATTTGCTTGAAACTAATTTGAGAAAAGTACATTTCCCTTTTTCATTAATATCTTCTTTTAGCTTTATGTCTTTAACAATGGTATGAGTGCCAAATGGCCTCACTGCAGGAAGGAAAACATATTTGCTTAATTGGTTAGCACTATGAATCAGAAGCCGGATTCTAATACCCAACTGTATGCTGGTGAAATAAGACCCTTCTCCCCCAAAGATCTTATTATGATCGCTTATCTACTGAGTGCATTT
Organism: Indri indri; assembly: GCA_004363605.1. Lineage (NCBI taxonomy): Eukaryota > Metazoa > Chordata > Mammalia > Primates > Indriidae > Indri > Indri indri. Next base: position 31,549 of record RJWJ010004390.1, read on the forward strand.
AAAAGCACCTTTTTTAATAGAGCTACCACTATAAAAGAGATCTTTAACGGTAAAGTTATTACTGTGAACTATTTTTTAAAAGTTTAATCTTCCAAGGGGCATTTTAATTTAATTTTCCTCTAAACTTGAAAACTCTATATACCCTTTCTGAAACTTCAGCAAGAAAAAGGTCTCATTTTGTGTAGTTCTGGTGCGTAAGGGCAACAGGTAGAAATGCAAAGCTGTCCTCTTGATCTCTGCTTAATTTATCAGGAGCCCTCAGTGACATTAAAAGTTTAGAAAGCTTCCCTTCCTCAGGGCAGAGGTAGGGGGTGCGAGTGGAGGTGCAGGGTTAACAGGGCAGAAGAAGGGCTTAAAAGATAAGGTAGGGAAGTTCTCCGCTTCAAAAGGGATGTGGACTAAATTTTAAACTTATATTTCTTCTGACTTTTTAGGAATTGAGCTCAATAAAGAATTATCAACCAATAATTATATCTTATATCACAAACCTTGTTCTCTTTGAAATAACAACAGAAAAAATTTTACAAATAGGAAAAGAAAATGAGCTACATGGCCAGTCATTATTTATATTTTATATATATATATATAATGTACATATATTTGTGTATATATGTATATATTCTTTTTTACCCCTCTAGAACTTTGCTGCTCAGTATGATTCAAAAGGAGTTGGACTTGGCCCTGGACCAATGGTATGTTTATCTCTTTATCTTAGCCAAAAATTTACTAAACAGAGAATTTATTCTATGTTAAGTTGCCATTTATTTAGCTACCTAGGTTAACATTCAGTACTTGGATGGAATGAAAACAATAACTCTTTTTGTATTCAAGTTTACCAAAACCTAAGCCTAAGTTAAGGGGTTCAAATATTCCTCATTAGGATAGGCCAGATATTTATATCCAAGAAATAATCTTTGGACATAGTAGCCATCCTAGGTGAATCAATTTATTTCAAAAGAGTAATCATCCTCATTAATATTTTTTTTACATTCTTTAATATTGCTTAGAATTTTAAGCAACACTGAGAGACATAGAACTATTTGCGAAGTTCCCTAAACTTGTTGGAAAGGATCAACAAGTTCTAGTCCAGCATGATCATTTTAAAACTGGGAGTTTATGCCCTTTTCCCAAGATCATGCAGCTGGTTAATGATAGAACTGTAACTAGCTACCAGGCAAGATGTCTGAGAGTCAACGATATCGTGGTTCGTTGCATCTAGTCCTTGAATAAAACATTCATTTAGTCAACAAATATTAATCGAAACCTTCAATGGGCCCCAAACTCTATTACACATTGGGGAAGACAGCAGTGGAATATGACAGATTCTGACCCTTTCTCAGGGAGTGAAAAATATAGGAAATATTTCTTTTTTGCTATTTGGGTAAAAATCTCTTTTTTCAGTCTATTGATTATAAATCAACATAGAAGAGAATATGAGTAAAATTTAGCATTTACATCAGTCAGTACAAATATTCAGCAACATATTCTGTCATTTGAGTAACATTTAGAAAAGTTTCCTATGATCGTAATTATGATGACCTATCTAACAAACTAAGCTTCTAACAAGCATTAGTGAGATATTTTAGGGGAAAAAAACTGATAGGAGCATTCAAAATGTATACTAGTATATACGAAATAGAGGAAAATTTGCCAGAAGTAAAAGCATTAGTTTGATTAAGCACTACAGAATTTAATACACATGCACACACAACTTAATGATTCTAATTAATTGTGTCCAGACAAAAGTATTTACCTACCAAAAGTTACCATAGTCTTTAAAATATAAATTTTACCTGGGCAGTGCATTCGGTGCTCAATCTTCAAAAGAAGATGTTCTGTTGGAGCTAATGGCGCGCAATAAGCTAATACACTCTAAGGGCAAGATAATATTTTCTGTAAATTAAAACTCTCACTTGAGAAATAATGTACCTTTAATTGATGATTTCTGATTCCCTGATTTTTCCTGGTAATTTAAAATGCTCATATCTGAAATGAAAAGGTAAAGAGTTTCTCTTGGCTTTGTTTGTATTGGATATTTGAAATTAGCCGTTTCAGCTAATGCTGGACATTAATCAGTTTTAAAGCAGTACCTATATCTCAAGAAGCAGCAAAGGGGGAAAAAGTAAAGTGCTAGTAAATATCATTTTCCAAAAAATGCCCGTATAAGCTGGGAAAACTAATGTGGATTTCAGATTCCCCTGTCTTTAGAACATCTATTTGGGGGCATAAAGCAGAATGCCTTACTTTTAAATGTCAGTGAAATAGAATTTAAGCTTTCACCTCCACACACGTGCACAGACATGTGTAGTCAGCAGTGTGTGCTTCACAAACAGGGAAGATAGACAGCAATAAAATATTAAAATAATTTTCCATTTTGGAAAATCAATAACTGTAAAGTCCCACAGGGTTCTTCTCTGAATGAATGAATAATCATAGTCTGTTTCACAGCCTCCACAAAATAAACTACACTTTATGTAAATGAATTTGTTGCAAATACATGGAAAAATAAATATAATTAAAAATTCATCGTGCCAAAGAAAATCATTTTTAATGATGCCTAAGAAAATGTTTTTGATTGAAAAGTGACAGTTTCTTTTAATGTTGAAGCAGTCTCGAAAACTAAATGAATAATTCTTATAATTAAAAGTAGGTGTGTTTGAAATAAAATCCATGTTATTTCATGCCAGGCATCACTGCAGTGGGGTAGGCTTTACTGCAGAGTCCCCATGGTTGAAGTGTCATGGACAAATGACTCGAGGCTTGTACATGAAATATTTTCAGCATTATGAGGAATGGACCCTACAGATGAGCTTACGCAGGCATCGATTACTGCAAAAGGGAATCCAAAATGTATATTTCGCTCGCAAACTAGTGACAGTCTGTTTTACTTTACTTTTGTGCTACAGAAAGAACAAAGGGGAAAATGGTCTGCTGTCATTGGAGCCATATTTTCAGTAATAATATCACATAATAGACTCTTCCAGTAGACCATTTCAATAATATTTTATTTTTCCTTCACCCCTCATTACATCCACTTTTGTTTGACATTTTCATCAGTCACCAACAGCTCTTAGAGGAGCTATAAGGTTATAACAAACTTCCCTCTAATCATTAAGAAGGACTTTTGATTCTTTTTGATTTATACCCCTTGTGGCAATAAAAATATCAATTGCTTAGCTAAGTATGACATGGGTAGATGACATATGATCAAGAGAATCCAAATGGAAATGCTTTGTCAGCTGCATAGAAGGCGATTGTATATTCTGCACTTGTGCAAAGACCAGTTCACTTTATTGCACCACAACAGTCTCAATATGACCAATTTTGCACAACTTTAAGGAATCTATGACAGCTCCATCCAATTCTCATTGAGTTCTGTTGACCTGGGTTGAGAGAAAAGGAAAAGCAAAGGGAGAGAAATAGTGGAGGAAACTTAGGTCATTAAGTGCTTCCCTGGGAGGGACAAAAACTATGAAATAAAATCAGGACAATTTTGTTCATCTGTCTATCAAAAAGTGTCCGTGGCACTTCTTAGCTAGTCCTACCTAACCTCAGCCAATGCCATAACAACTTATTGGTGCTAACTCTATCCGTCCTCTTTACAGGGTTTAATGGGACCTAGAGGCCCTCCTGGTGCAGCTGGAGCCCCTGTAAGTACCAAAAGCTTGTAATCTCTCTTATGTAAAAAGACAGAGAATTCAAAAATAAAGGCTTGGAGTATGATGTATTTTTTTCCTTTTAGGGCCCTCAAGGTTTCCAAGGACCTGCTGGTGAGCCTGGTGAACCTGGACAAACTGTGAGTACATTTTTCCCCCTTTGTGATAAATTTTTTTTCAGGAAGTTTATTAATATAGCCTTAATGAAATGATGTGTCTTCCGTTTTCTTAGGGTCCTGCAGGTTCTCGTGGTCCAGCTGGCCCTCCTGGCAAGGCTGGTGAGGATGTAAGTGTTTATCCTTAAGCACTTCCAAAACACCTTTTAAATGCTCCTGCCTCAATGAGAATTTCTACCTCCAAATTAAGTATTCTGCCAAAAGCTGAATATGCCTGATGTAACTCTTCCCATATGGGAAATATTATTTTAATGAAATATTAATAAGCTTGCTTGCATTTAGGGAAATATAATTGTTAATTAAATATGTATTTGTATCCAAAATTGTTATGTGATGCCTTTCTCCTCTATTGTAAAAGCCAGGATGCCCCTACTTCTGTTTGATGGTTACCCAAAAGGTAACCTTATAATGCTTTCATGTTTTAGGGTCACCCTGGAAAACCTGGACGACCTGGTGAGAGAGGAGTTGTTGGACCACAGGTGAGACTTTTTACAACAGTATATAGTCCAAACATCAGAGGCCTCTAAGATATAAGATAGCTGCCAAAACTAGCCTCAGTCTAAATGACAACATAGATGTCACTCAAACTTATAACTCGAATCAGAACATCTGACAAATAAAAGAGCCTACTAAACCATGGATATATTTTTTATTAATACCAATAATGAAATATTAATGATAACAAGCATACTATAAGCAACTAAATTGTGTTTTCTACAAATACCATTGTCTTAATTACTCACATTAGAGCAGTTATTTTGTGGCTTGTGCTTAAAAATGTATTAGTCTTTGATGCCAAGCTTGAACTTTGAGAAGAAGTACTTCGGAGGGAAGCAATCATTGCCTTTTTATTTATTACAAAACATTTTCCACCTTCTTCTCTCTTTCTTTCTCAGGGTGCTCGTGGTTTCCCTGGAACTCCTGGACTTCCTGGCTTCAAGGGAATTAGGGTGAGCACATTCTTTAAATAAGAGAAAATGCTGATACATTTTTGGAAAGAACTCAAGTGTATTTAAACTCCTGGGTGACACATATTTGCTTCTATATTAGCAGGAATTTGCTAATGGGGAGAGAAAGTGAAAGGGTTAAGATTGATTGAAAGTAAAGTAGGGTATGGTTTTTTCAGCCTGTTCATAGTTACCAAGAAATAGGATCGCTACAGAGAAAATTGTATAGAACCTGTATTACTTAATGGGTATTTACAACCATTTGAAAATCATTAAATTACTAAGGATGGAGAGAATGCCAGAGAGCACCTAGTCCTACATCCTTCCCTTCTCAAGTGCAGGAAGGGTAAGAGACTTACCCAAGGCAATAGGGTCAGTTTGCCAGGAGCTGAGACACTGGACTCCATTCTCCTGAAACAGTCACAGATTCACCCAGGAGATGTTATTTACATAGAAGAGCTTTATTTGACCAAGCACTGTAATGGAACAGCATTTTAATAATAAGGGTTGCCTTTCAGGGACACAGTGGTCCAGATGGATTGAAGGGACAGCCTGGTGCTCCAGGTGTAAAGGTAAACATTAAATTAGAAGCATATTTTTAAACAATTGATTGAAATTTCCCATGACAGCCAAAAAGTGTATTTTTTACTGAAGTATTACTACCCATATTCTAAAAAGTATCTTGTTTCCCCTTCTGTACTTCAAATTTCTCAGTAGTGGGGACTATGAGATTCTGTGACAAAAGGTCAATAATTAATATTTATTTAACCCAGTATCTGTTAAATAATTGAGATAAAAATAATGTTAATAGTTTCTTCCTGCATTTCCTTTCCTCATTCTGTAATTTCATTGTATTTCTGTAGCCAAAATAAAAGTAAGTAAACATAATCAGATATTAGGACACTGTGTATTATTTTAAACTGTAAATTCTCCTTTGCCATGCACTAATTAGATAGGTACTTTCTTGTCACCATACACTTTTCAACCTCTTTCCTGTGATTTATCTGTGCACACTCAAAAAAATTTTAATTAGGTAATTAAAGTCTCAGAAGTGTGTTATCTCTTGGCTAGGCTTTTCTCTGACAGCATTTTCAACTATAAAATGTTCTCTTTCCTATTAAGGAGATAATGTGATATTAAAGTGAATACCAACGTAATTACAAATTAATGAGTAACGAATACTAGCGGGACCAGAAATGAACATGAATATGGAGAATCTGTTCTAACTTTCCAGCTGCCACACAAATGGATAAGGTCAAACTCATTCTCCCAAGAGCTCAATATAACAGCTCAGACTACTAATCACAGCATCATAAAATGTTAGTGCTGCAAGGAGATTTGGAGACCCCCTCATTTTGCAGATGTAGGAAACTAAGGCTTAGCAAGAGCTAGTGACTTGCCCAGAGTCACACATCTAGTGGTTAGAAGGGCACAGGTTAGAGACTCTGATCCCCTCACTAGGTGCTTATTCCCAAAGAATATACTTCCCATCAAATCCTAGAAATGAAGGGTCCTTCCGAGGTCTCTGAAACCATGTTTCTTCTATATCTATATCAGATATCTTGAAGGAAAGTTATTTCACCTGTGCCGTAGTACTAAATTACCCCACCCCCCACTACCACTATCGCCATGGTTTTTACTCAGGATAAGAATATAGACTGGAAATAAATATGACAGCACTAAAAAATGTTATGAAGCTTCAATTTTTCATGCATATTTTATGAAAGTGATAACATTGAGTGTTCAAAATAACTTTAAAGAGGGTAAATATGGTTATATTAAAAGCAAATTTATCCTTTGCCATCTCTTTTTATAACATCATTCTTAATATATAATAAGCTAGTCTAGAGGATGTCCTAGAATCTAAGAGGAATTGGGGGAGGGGTACACTCAAATAACCACATCCCATTAGTACCTTGATATTTTGCCTTATCTAAATAAAAACTTATATTTTAGCAAATTTTTTAATTTATGTGCCTGGCATAATTGAGAAACAATCTATATGTGTAAGAAATGTTGGAAAATATATGAATGATTCAAGTTGAAATAATAGGGTAAAAATTGCACAATCAGAAAAAATAAGCAAGATATATAATGAACAAAAACTCAATCCTTCTTCTCTATGTAGGGTGAACCCGGTTCCCCTGGTGAAAATGGAACTCCAGGTCAAACAGTAAGTATTGATTACTCTGTTGTAAATCTAAATGTGTACACTCTTTGTGAGCTGGAACTTCTTTAATGTTTTTGCTAATTACCGTTTCCCTGGGCATTGTATTCTTTGATATTTTTCTAATAGCCTCCTGCATGCTTAATTGAAATCCACTACCTTTTAGTTGGAATTAGAACAAGACCTATTTATTTTTAGTGGATTCTTGTGCATGTTGGAAATTGGACAAAGCAAATGATGCCTGTGACTTCTTTTAAATTAGCATTCTGGATTTCATTGAAATATTTCTGCTTCTAGGGAGCCCGTGGGCTTCCTGGTGAGAGAGGACGTGTCGGTGCCCCTGGCCCAGCTGTAAGTGCTTCTATTTTTGCTCATTTTTATCCTTTTTGGAAAACTTCTAATGACTGCCATATAACTTTCCATTTGATCTTCCTCTTTATTTTCTTCATAGGGTGCCCGTGGCAGTGACGGAAGCGTGGGTCCTGTGGGTCCTGCTGTAAGTTTTGACACTGGGGAGTTCGGAAGGGGTGGAGAGTTTGGAGCGGGGGCTATCTTCCCCATTCATTTCTTACAAAATAGTATCATTTCAGACACTTTACCAAATGTTCTATGAGATCTTCTGCAGGCTCCATTTATAAGTAGTATAGGCTACTTATAAGTACCTGGGGCTTTTGATTGATCTACAAAGTAAAATCTACCCTACCTTGGATACCGTGAATGTCTTGCCTTTGATAAGATCCCAGTGACAACAGACTGGCTATCAGTTTTTTCTTTGCCTGTATCAATTAAGTTAAAGACACTCTAAGCAACTTCAATCATCTCTTGTTGTTTTCTTAATTTACTTGGAGGAAATTTCTTACCACCTTCTGCTTTGATTTCAGGGTCCCATTGGGTCTGCTGGCCCTCCAGGCTTCCCAGGTGCCCCTGGTCCCAAGGTAAAAAACACTGGTGACCATTGTCACAACCTTGATAAACTTTTTACTGTGATGTGAAAGATCGAAACTATGTTTGCAGATAGATAGATAATTATAGAACAATTACCTTAATTAGTCTCTCCCTTCAGAATGGACATTGGATGACCAGTTTTCTCACTTCCATATTTGAAATAGATCATGTCTCTGCACTTGTGCACTGTGATCATAGAGGTAGGCAGCAACATGGAAATTGATTCCATGGGGCCACTGTGGGGTATACTGCCAAACTAGTCAGGACTGATTGAGAACCAGAGTCAACCACAGACAGTGAGGTACAGTGAGGGTGGCCAAAATAGCCAAGATGGCAGAACCCTGCAAGGAAAATAGAAAATCCAATCCAAACCTTGTCCTGATGAACCAGATAAGGGAAATGATTGCAATTCTGAAGACATTCCATAAAACTTGTCCTAAATTCAGAGATATGCTATTTCATTATTTGCTGGCTAATTCCTCAGTTTCATTTCTTTTAGGGTGAACTTGGACCTGTTGGTAACCCTGGACCTGCTGGTCCCGCGGGTCCCCGTGGTGAAGTGGGTCTTCCAGGCCTTTCTGGCCCTGTTGGACCTCCCGTAAGTAGCCATTGTCATTAACCTTTATGAAGTAGAAGAAAATAGGAAAAAAAAAAAAAAGGAATGAAGGTGGGGTCAGAGAAGAACAGAAATATTCCCATTAACTGATATCCTTCTCCTTTCCTTTTCCTCATAGGGTAACCCTGGTGCAAATGGCCTCACTGGTGCAAAGGGTGCTGCTGTGAGTACATCCGGGTAGCTAACATGGTGCTGCTATGGTTTTAAAGGCATTTTATGGGTGTTGCTCCTGCAGCTGTTACCTCCTAATGGACCATGGTGCATTTTCCTTCCCAGGGCCTTCCTGGTGTTGCTGGGGCTCCTGGCCTTCCTGGACCCCGTGGTATTCCTGGGCCTGCTGGTGCTGCTGGTGCTACTGGTGCCAGAGGACTTGTCGTAAGTGGTCATAGCTGTGGCTTTCATCATCCTGAAATATCAGCTCTAGCTAGACTTTGTTTCATCATTTCTAGCTAGACTTCTTGTAGTTGTATTACTCCTACTTTTTCCTTCCATAGCATTTTAGTTTGTTTTCTACTGTAAGTATATGTATTTGTACGTACACTCCCTTCTCAGATGCACACAGACACATCTCTCCTGTTATCTCACAACATTGCCTAAAGCTAAATGAGGCAAAGTTCTACAATATCAGTTGCGCCTTGCAACCAAGACCATTCCTCTATAGGCCATTTAAATATGAACTGGCACATTCTTAGAGAATGGGAGCTTCCTTTTACCTTGGCCCATAAATATTCCAAGAGATTTGTCTGCGATAGAGTTTTGGCAAATGTTTGTCATTTGACCACTGTTTTGTTTTGGGTCCTAGGGTGAGCCTGGTCCAGCTGGTTCCAAAGGAGAGAGTGGTAACAAGGGTGAGCCCGTAAGTAGCTCTATAATCACAATTTTATGGAGTTAATTATGTTTTCAATCCAGTTTCTCTAGCTGGATATAATATAAAAATTATGTTTGTACTCCCCCTTCTTTTGTTCTTTTCATTAAACAGGGCTCTGCTGGGCCCCAAGGTCCTCCTGGTCCCAGTGGTGAAGAAGGGAAGAGAGGCTCCAATGGCGAACCTGGATCCACTGGCCCCGCAGGACCTCCTGGGCTGAGAGTAGGTTCCAAATGCTCCTGCCACCGAGACATACCAGAGGCAGATGATGATACCCCTTGACTGGGAATTGACCAAAATTACTAAGTGTGTTTTCTAGATCAAAAAAGCATCTGCTTTATTTTATTAAATCAGTGACTTTCAATTTGGTATGTTATAAAATTGGTCTGGAAACAACGGTGACCTACTTTTGCACGATGCTCATCCTCACATTCCTTTGCGGTTTGGGGTGATGTTTTTGGCTTGGTTTGGGTCTGGATCTCCCCCTCAGGGGGATCAGGCTTTGTCTTAATAAACTCTGCCTTATCGGATACAAAAGTTTCCTCTAATTCCCTTCTGTTTCATGTATTTTCTTGCAGGGTGGTCCTGGTTCTCGAGGTCTTCCTGGAGCTGATGGCAGAGCTGGAGTCATGGTAAATTGTCCCTCACTTCCTGGGAAGGAGCTTAATGCTTCTGGTGGTGGGCTTGTCATTAACTTTAGCAACCTTCTCCCTCCTTTTTAATAGGGTCCTCCTGGTAACCGTGGTGCTAGTGGTCCTGCAGGAGTCCGAGGCCCCAGTGGAGATTCTGGTCGTCCTGGGGAGCCTGGTCTCATGGGACCCCGAGTAAGTTTCACATGGGTTCTGAGCAAGTCACATCTGGCATTCTCTCCTTCTTTAAAGGATTGGTTAATATTGAAGATAACAATAAAAACATCAAACTAAATTTGTTAGTAGACTTGCTGACAGTTGCCTTTTTAATTTAACTATCAAAGCTCAGTAGATATTTTAATTGTATTTAATTAGTTCATAAATTTCCTATTTGTTACTTGATACAATGGCTATGAGGTTTTTGGAAGAATAGATCTGTTTTAATATATCCAAATTAGGTTGGTTCTCCTATCAGCATCTTATGATGCTCTATGAATCTTTTATCTTAATTTGTGAGTTTTATATAAGGTGTTCATGAAATATATTAGGACTATACATTATTAGTTTATTAGATTCATAAGCAAAATCATCTTTCCAGCAATCACAAAGTGCTATAATGTATTCAGCATCACACTAGCTATGGAGAAATAACCTTTAGATCTGTAGACACTGTAATCCATAGCAATAGAGTAATTTTTTTTGCCTCCATTATCTCCTATGGGTGAATATCAACTGTAATTGTACCATAAACAAGGAATAGGGACACAAAATATAGCGATAAAAAAATCCACTTTGGAAATTGCTTACTAACGGTATTAGTTTTTTCTATTATGAGGTAAATAATGTGATATATTTTACCCATATACCATGCTGCTTAACAGTTTCTTGAGGTATCTGTAAATGGATCGTTTGCACTAAAATTCAATAAAAAGAAAGGCGCAAAACATAGAAAGAAGAAAAATTTCAGAGCTCTTTTCACACCTCCTAGCTAATGGCTAATATCACTAACGATTTACCCTAGGCAGCAAACAAAAAGTGTGGGGTCAGGGGAGGAGTGCTTTTGTGAGATTTCAATTAATTTGAGCCTAGAGTACATGAGTTAAAGTGCCAATATAAAGCATCCTCATTTGGCTTATAGGGTCTTCCTGGTTCCCCTGGAAATGTTGGCCCAGCTGGTAAAGAAGGTCCTGTAGTAAGTATCGCTCATTTTCCATTATATTCTCAAGGACACTTACTGTACCCCCATCAAGTCTATTTTGTGGCCTATTTATACATGAATACATTGAAAATAAATATCAGACACATACATCATCTGGGAACGCAAAGTAATAGATTGTAATTACGGAGTCCAGATGAATGCAGCACTGAAAGCAGAGCTGGGAAAAGAAAAACGTGTCAGGGAAAATTGAAGCAGGTGAGCAGGGTGTGGAAAGAGAGGGGAAAGAGGGAAACTACGTACGTAAGAAATTGAATTGGCTGTGTGTGTACTGACATCCTATTTAGAAAAGGAAAATGGATTCATAATTTATTGACACTTTGTACGGAAGCTCTGTGCATTCAGGAAACTATTGTGTTTCATCCCCTGGCAGCATCATAAGCTTGAGGTTGCAAGAATGTGTGGATGTGCAGTAAACTTTAAATAAACTCTGATTTCAGGGCCTCCCTGGTATTGATGGCAGGCCTGGCCCAATTGGCCCCGCTGGAGCAAGAGGAGAGCCTGGCAACATCGGATTCCCTGGACCCAAAGGCCCCGCTGTAAGAATCACCATAACTTTCTCTCCATCAGCACTTTTTTGCCACATTTCACCAAAATTCTAGTATTTCTCTCCTGCTTATCAATCCCATCCACCTCAAGGGGGTTCCTTTCAACACAGGAAAACTGCAGGTCATGTACCACGTTCAAAGTTTACCTCCAATGTATCCTTGAATACCTGCTGAAATCATCTCCTGAGTCCCACACCTGTGCAGACACACACTTCATTGACCATGGAGCTGTTTGATGATGGATCATGCCTTAGATAACAAAATCGCGAAAGAACACAAAAGCAAGCTAGAAAATCACATTTCAAAATCGACATGGTTCATTTGACATTAAATGTGTAAGGTTGTTTTGTTTTGTTTTTAATTTTTATTATAGGGTGATCCTGGCAAAGGTGGTGATAAAGGTCATGCGGGTCTTGCTGGTGCTCGGGTAGGTGCTAACTTTTGTACAGACCCATTCACGTAGTATTCACCTGAGAAACACACATCTGTAGAGGCCATCTGATTATCATTCTGTCACTTTCTTTCCAAGATCACATCCTCAAGCATGAATTGTCTTTACCACCATAAATTGTCTTTTTTTTTAAAACCAAATTTATAAGGTAGTGAGCTATACCAAATCAGAATATATGTTAAGTCAAAAATACTTACAGAAGCATTTGGTTTTTATTTTATTCATCTTGTGATTAGAAGGGTATGGATCTGTAGTAGCATTCTCTGGCTTTTATAAATTGCCTTTCTTCCCTAGGTTTCTCTTGAGCCATGTCAAAAGTTAGTAGGTTCTGTGTGACTGCTACACACAGTGAAAGAAAAAAGCTTAAAAAAAAAGTTAAAAAAAAAGTTAGTAGGCAGTATTTGGGTTTTGGCAGGAACTCACAATGAGTTTAATTCATGCTAAAATGACAAACTGGTTTTGAGGAAGTCATGCATGAGGCTTTGAGGCATCTTAAACTATCTGGCTTGCAGGTAACCATCAGCTTTTCTGTTGAACGTTTTTAGGGTGCTCCAGGTCCTGATGGAAACAATGGTGCTCAAGGACCCCCTGGACCACAAGTGAGTGTTTCCTCTCACTCTTGTGCTTTTCTGTACTAGAATGTAGCTAGTCCCTTGAAACAACCGCCTCCACTTTCAGTCCAAAAGTTCTATAGCTAGATAGCAATGGTGGCACACATTGCTATTTACGCTATCTTTCCTGTCATTTTTAGGGTGTCCAAGGTGGAAAAGGTGAACAGGGTCCTGCTGGTCCTCCAGGCTTCCAGGTAAGTCAACTAAAACATACGCAGTACTGCCTTTGGCCTGACTATCCAGGTGTAAATCACCCCATTGCTCTCCCCTACCACACTGAATATGATTTCAGAATTGAAGCAAAGGAAGGTGCATTTTTTCAACACAAACTTTTGTGTAATGCTTTAATAACATAAAACCGTGCTCTTATTGACATTTGCTAATCCCTACTCCCAAACCCAATTATTAGCAAATCTCCCGAACATAGCCATAAGATTGACATTTGTATTTCTTTTCATTTAGGGTCTTCCTGGCCCTTCAGGTCCAGCTGGTGAACTTGGCAAACCAGGAGAAAGGGTGAGTAAAACAAGTGATAGTAAAGTCACCTCGACTGGAGAATTTCTCCCTGTTCCATCGCCTACTGCAGTGCAATTTTTTATAACATGCAAAAGGAAATTTCCTATTTCATATATTAACATAGTGTTTTACATGTGTTGGTGCTGATGGAGAGAATGAGCCGATTTACTTTAGTTCAACTTACTCGGATGAAACATCGCATTATGGAAATAAAATCTATCAATGAATATTTCATTTAATAGCCTTTTTTTATTGTTCCTGGTAATGTTAGAATACAAATTATTTCTTTCCCCATAGTGAAAAGTAAATGCACTGATTTTCCATCAAACTAGATCCTGAAAAATTGCTTTTAATGTTTTTCTTGGCATTCAGACATGACACTGCTATCCACAATCAGGGCATGAGTTCTGAGTCATTTTCTCTGTAATTGTGATGAATGTGCCTCAATTTAGTTACATTCTGTGGCCTGGTCTCCTTTGTCAACAGTGGGGCACATTAAGGAGACAGCTGGTCAGTAATAAAAGAGATACACTTGGGTGTACAATTAACTAGGTAATGTACAGAATATGATAATTTTTATTAAGAAGACATTCTGTTATATGGCTAAAAATAGGCAGTGTCTGATATTGTTCATGTTTATTTATGATATTATCAAAAGAGATAGTCTGTTTTATCACTTTTTTAAAAGCAATAAGCTAAATAATGGGAAATAATTGTTTTGTACCAAGCTCTGAAATATATAACATCTTTGATATCAATGGAATTCTCTGTTTTATCTTTCCACACTAAAAGTTCTGTTGTTTTTATTATCCTGGGTACTTATGCACTTGTGTGTTACAGCCAGCTTTATTTCACTCTTTCAAAATCTTTCATATATCTTAATCACAAGTGAATTTAGAGATCACACAAATTTCATGCTTTATTGATTCTCATGTTTTGTCTAGGGTATCCCTGGTGAATTTGGTCTCCCTGGTCCTGCTGGCGCAAGAGTAAGTGTTACTTAATTAACTTTCATAAACTCCGGCAGTATATTTTTAAAAGAAGCAATGCTTTCTCCCTAAAGCCACTGATGACCTTGCAACAAGTTCCTGACACTCTTCTATAGTAAAATGTAATCTGTAGACAGCATTAGATTTCTAAATTGATAGTAGACTTTTTTGTTCAGTTACTCATGTTTCCTATTCGCTAACTACATGGTCATAAGAAACAGAAATGAATTAATATATACATTATAGTCAGTGCTTTAGATAGACAAGTATGATACCTATGTGATGGTGGTTTGACTTGAGCCAAGAAAAAGTAGTTTCTTACTAAGATCTAAAGTCAATTTTTGCAATGTATATTGATGTTCAAAGTCTAAAGCTGAACTCATGAGTCTAACCTTATAAAGAAAAATAAAATAAATAGACTTAGTTTGTCCATGGGTATTAGCATAACTAGAATGATTAGTTTGCTCCTAAAGTTTCTCATTATGTTGCTAGTTACCATATATCTAGGATGCCCAAAAAAGTTAGTGTCAAAAAATTACCGTAGCATAGACCAAGATCTTTTGAAACAGTTACAATATAAACCTATGTAATGAATGTTCTGGGCCATAGAATGCTGGATTATAGTGATATTTAGATGTAAATTGGGAGATATTTATATAGGTAGACAAAGATACATATATATACACACATGCACAAATACACACATAGACATATATATCCTCTTAAATATTATAACCGTTACATCATTATTGCATGAGATTATAAACAGGAGGCATAGATATAGGAATATCTAATCTTATCTATAGCTGGCATTATTATTTAACTAATATGACAATTGTTTCCTTTGAATACTATACATAATTGGCATAATTATTTTACCTATAAATCTATCACAGAAAAGACAAAACAAGGAAATGAATTC
Organism: Indri indri; assembly: GCA_004363605.1. Lineage (NCBI taxonomy): Eukaryota > Metazoa > Chordata > Mammalia > Primates > Indriidae > Indri > Indri indri. Next base: position 46,803 of record RJWJ010004390.1, read on the forward strand.
CAAAGGTTGAATATTGTACTCTAAAAGCAACAAATTTTGGACTTCTAGTCACAGAACATTAGAGCCAAATGAGACTTCAGAGATTTCCCCCCTCCCATCCCTTCATTTTACTAGTGAAGAAATTAGGAACAAAAGAAATTTTAATTTGTTAATAAATGGCAGAACCAGGGTTTGAAAGCTAAACAGGTGTGTGAACTCTGGTGTGTAAAACAATATTTCTGAAAGTGATGAATGGTGCAACACTTCTAATCACTTTTTTACAGGGGGAACGTGGTCCCCCAGGGGAGAGTGGTGCTGCTGGTCCAACTGGTCCTATTGGAAGCCGAGGTCCTTCCGGACCCCCAGGGCCTGAAGGCAACAAGGTAAAATTGAATGTTTTATATATTGCTGGTTTGGCCTAGTCTGCTGTAGAATAAGTAGACTCTTTATAATAGAAGAAGAATTGCTTTTCAGATTTTTATTTATGTTTAGTTCTGTGATGATTTCCCTCTCAGTAAATAGCAATCTGATTCCAGTGGGCCTGAATTATTCAAACAAACAACGACAAAAAAAAAAAAAAAAAAAAAAAAGAAACTGTAGGGGAAATTTCAGTGTTCCACAAACATAAATGAATTAGCCTGGGTTTCCCCCTGTTCTCATCATGTGGTTTATGCTTTTGTTTTAATCTAAAAACATCATATACATTGGACGTTATTTTTAGAGAACAAACTTTTACCTTCTCAACATCTCACCCCGTAGAATAAAATTTCAAAAAGTAGTCTAACCTGTAATAATGAGAGAATTTATGATGATGAAAATTAACTGGTGATTATATTCACCCCCAAAATATGAGTCTGAAAACTTGTGTTCCAAAACAGAATTGTGCGGTTTAAATTTTAAGATAGATGGAATTACACATTTCTGAAAAACAAATTAACCACAAGAAAAAGAAGGCAACTCATATTACTTCTAATTCTTAACTTTAAGGGAAAAAAATGTAAAGATTAGTTATAAAAAGCTATTGTAGTATGTGGAAGGATATTACTGGAACAACAACAACAAAAAAGCAAGGTAAGAGGGAGAGAAAATAAGAAAGAACATATAGTTCTGTGTGGTAGCACTTCAAAGGAGTCTATTTATCTCAGAAGCTAGTCATCAGGTTTTAAGTATGTTGAATTGTAGGGTTTTATATAAAAAATGGAAGCTATAGTCTCCACTCTTAAGGAGATTAGAACACAAACAGCTCCCCAATTGACGAAATCTCTTTCTACATTTCCTGTCTAGACTAAGAGACTTATCCTTGAAAAATGTCTGTGGGCAAACATTTTTCACTTTCTGCTTCCCATTGTCCTACCCTCTTCTTCTTCATGTCTGCCTTCCTCAAGAGGGTTGGAGTAGGTTATTGAGGAACCACTCCCACTACCCTCGTCTCCGTGTCGTTAATAGCTTCTCTCTGTTACATTCTCCCTCCTTTCAATAGCCTTTGTATCTCTAAGCAGGCAAGAATGCCATCTATATAAACGTTTAAATTGAAATTCTTCAAGAGTTTGATTCTTTATTTTCTTCTTTCTTCCCTGAAATAATTGATTTCCCATGTGCTTGATTCAAGGGTGAACCTGGTGTGGTCGGTGCTCCAGGCACTGCTGGTGCATCTGGTCCTGGTGGACTCCCAGGAGAGAGGGGTGCTGCCGGCATACCTGGAGGCAAGGGAGAAAAGGTACCCTCTCAGTGGTGGACCCTAATACACATTGTTGATGAACTCTAGCAAAGAAGGCCGTACACGAATGCTCCGTTTTTTACAATTCTTGGCAGGTGGTCCGGTAGCATTTCGATATCTATCTATACACATTCCCTCTGCCACCTAGCACCTACGCATTGCTAAACTCGCTAATCTGGCAAAATTCCTTGCTACCATGGAATTTCACACAAACAGATGGTGTTGAGTAATACATGAGGCTCATTTTAATGCCACTAAAAATAATGCCTCATCCTGCCCTAATTAATGGGAAGAAGCTATATTGAACAGCTGTCAACCGTGCTGCTGCATAAGTTATGCCATAAGAGTGATCAGGCACTGCAGCCCATTGTGATGTTGCCTTTTAATTCTGTCCACGTGAGTTTGTACCTTGCCTGATTATGCTTCAGGGTGGCGTGTGAAATTACAAAAGAATGTTTAACAATAATCTGCAAAGGGTCTTGAATTATTTTTTCTTATTTTTTTCCTTGATTAACATCTTACAGAAAAGTAGGGAATCAAGACATTACTAAAAGTCTCAAATGACTGAAGGTATAATAGCATCTTCTGTAAAAAAACAAAAACAAATTTCATATGAATTTTGATTCAAAAATTTCATCAGAAAACACAAAGTTGCTCTTGCTTTATACTTTCAGGGTGAACCTGGTCTCAGAGGTGAAATTGGTAACCCTGGCAGAGATGGTGCTCGTGTGAGTAGAGTTTTGCATGTTTCTTTGTACTTAGATTTTTTGTTCTTTTACATTTTACTTAATTGGGACTGAGTTTTCCAAAATAAAACTAAAAAAAAATAAAATAAAATAAAATTCAAGATTGGTAAGATACTGTTTCATTCCTTCCTGGATCTATGACTAATAATACCATTTAATGTATTCCAAAAGAAAAATTCAACAGGACTTAACCTCTTGGAAAATCATATCCTGAATTTTCTGCTTTCCCCCAGTGTTAACTACACGAACTACAAACTACAGACTAAAATCTCTAGGTTTAATAGAACATTAAACAATTATTTTAAGTGATAATGGAGCTTTAAAAAAAAAAAAACCCCACCAATTTTCTTAAATTTTAAGAAGCCAGAACTTCTAACAAGGTCCTATAGTTATTCAAATATATGCTTTAGAAATTTATCACTCAAAGAGCAGCTCCAAAGATTAGCTGTTAATGCCAGAAAGATGCCAAAGATAATCCCATAAAGGTATAATTATCCTACCTAGGGAGGTGGCATCAGGGCTCTTCCAGGCCATAGTCAGCCTTGGTTCTTTTTCTCACCTCTCCCTCAGAGCTGATAACTCACTGTAGCACATTTGTAATAGTCCTTCCTTTGAATCACACAGTTCTAACAGTTCCCAACAAGGCTACTCATTTGCTCCTCTCCAGGGAATCTTACAAGAGCAGAGAGTTCAGATCTCCCAAATTTCCAACCTGCCCCTGAGTTACACATTTCCATAACCTTTATTACTGGGGTACCCTCCTCCTGAGAGTGGCTTCTAATAATCCTGATAATTAGAACTAAAATGCATCAGAGGCTTTCCTAATGCCCAACCAGCATGTGCGGAAAGTGTTCAGTCGCTGTATGAGCACAGCAAAGAGGAATGACAAGGTTCACTTTCGATGGTGTGGTGTGCTATTAATAAGACATGTTTCCTTTTTGGTACTAGGGTGCTCCTGGTGCTGTAGGTGCCCCTGGTCCTGCTGGAGCTGCAGGTGACCGGGTAAGCATGCATTTTCACTGAGTTGTGACTCTCTGAGCCAATAGCAGTATCTAAAATTTCCTGCCTGCCCTAGTCCCAAAGAGCCCCAGCAATTCATTTTTTTGGCTTGGTATAAAGCCCACTTATTTAAAAATCTAGCTGTTGTGATAGGGTAGCAGGAAACAAATGCTATGTGTTTAAAATTTTCTTTCCCTTCCTATAGATGTGCCAGCTATCTGATCTATACTGTAATCCTTGTCATTTGTTTTAAAGCCTTTCCCTGTTGCCCATTAACAATATCCTAATACACTGAGCCTTCTCAAAGCCTTCAATTGTAGAAAATCAATAAAATACATAGTGTGCCCATTTCACATTGAACAGTCCACTTAAAATAGATCTTATTTATTGTCTCACAAAGATTGCAGCAAATAGATCAGCCCTATGTCCATCTAAAAATTAAAATGTCCTCCTTGGGCACTGATTTATAGTGTTTTTGCAAGTGTACAACCAATACCACTTCACCCCCAAAATGAATGCAGCATTAAGTAGAGTAAGAATCCACTTCGTTGTACTCCGGGAGATGTGCATTAGTTATCTCTTCCAAGGCAACTGCAAACTCTGACAATAGTCCACTACCACCGTTCTCTCTCCCTCCTCCCTCTTGGAGCATCTTATGTGAGGCACATTAACAAACTCATCTTTGGTCCCGTTCTAGGGTGAAGCTGGTGCTGCTGGTCCTGCTGGTCCTGCTGGTCCTCGGGGTATCCCTGTAAGTGGAAACCTGGCTCATTTAGGATACTTCTACTTCTCAACTTTTAGACATTGATGAAACTAGGATTGCTGAAACATTTTAAAATCTCTTCTCCCACCTAGGGTGAACGTGGTGAGGTCGGTCCTGCTGGCCCCAACGGATTCGCTGGTCCTGCTGTGAGTATCACATAATGAAAGTTAATCTGGAAACATTGCAAGTTGAGGAGGAGAGTGGGTCAGGATACCAGAGCTATGACTGTTCCTTTCCAACAGGGTGCCGCTGGTCAAGCTGGTGCTAAAGGAGAGAGAGGAGCCAAAGGGCCAAAGGGCGAAAACGGTGGCGTTGGTGCCTCAGGCCCAGCCGGAGCTGCTGGCCCCTCTGTAAGTTGAATTCACTGATGGTAAACACAGCTTGTGTAGTTACCCATGAGATCTCATCATCCAACATACAGCAGTCCAGTGCCTACTGTACACTGGGGGATGTATATTAGGGACTGAAGATGGTAGAAAAAAAAAAGAAAGAAAGAAAGAATTAACATTTGCATACTGCTTTACAATTTATAAAAGTTTTGTAAATATTGTCTTATTTTAATTCTTCCATAACCCATAAGGGTGGTAATATTGAAGAAAGAACATGAATTTTACTTTCTATTTTGTTTTTTTGTTTGTTTGTTTGTTTTCATTTTGTATCAATGCTCCAAATTCTGGGTGAAGGAACACTGATTTTATATGACATAGATACTCAGTTTTTTCATTTTTTTGAATTTTCTTCTAATAGATATGGGAATGAACCCTTTGAAGAAAAGAGTAACATTTATAAGAGTTTATTTTGTGGTTTGACCCCACTTTTTTGTTTGCATTTAGGGTCCCAATGGTCCCCCTGGTCCTGCTGGAGGTCGTGGTGATGGAGGGCCCCCTGTGAGTATTTGCAACGGACTCTGATCACTTCTCTTTCTACAGAATCTATTAGGGACAACTTGAAAGTTTGGACAAATTTGGACTGTCATGAGGAGACTCTTAAGGTTCAAATTCATTCTATTCAAAGCAATTCTGATACTGATGCTAACTTTCGCCCAGCTGGAACTCAGTGCAGTATATATATTTCTACCTCCTTGCTTGGGATAATAAGCAAGGTCAACCCCAAGCAGTTTAATTGTGCAGTGGGGAAAATATTTCTTTGGTGCCCTTTATTCCCTTGTTGATGTCCCCGTTCTTCTGACTTACTGAATCATTTCCCTTTGTGTCCAGGACTATCACACCGACTCTCCAGAGACCCAGAGCTTCCCAGGAAGGAGCCGCACTGACTCCTTCTCTCACCAGACAGTGCTTCATGCTCTGGGTCACCTGTTGTAGCTCCCTCTGTAAACAATACAGCTTACTCGGTGGTGGCTTCCTTAGCCCCAGCCCAGTGGTTAAGATAGTTACTAATGTATACACATTACTGTGCAAGAATGACACAGTGTCTTATCTTCTTGCCCTTATAACCATCACATAATATGTTAGCATTTCAAAAAAGACCATCAAAGTCTTAATGCAAAATATGGACACTGCAACTGACATGCGAGTAAACAAGATGTGTGGGGAAGGAGGGCCTTCAGGGTCCTGGTTAAATAACACTGTATAGGAAGCTGCCTACTACCCACTCCTTGGTCCATCTCTGGTCACATGTACTGAGGATTTGCCAAAGGAGAAATTCCCATCTTATCCAAATTCCAGGAGTTGGTGTTGACTGTGGAATTTTGATGTGCTTGGTTCTTAGGGTGTTACTGGTTTCCCTGGTGCTGCTGGACGGACTGGTCCCCCTGGACCCTCTGTAAGTAGATCACTCCAAACATGCGTTTCATTTACTCTAGCCAAAAGACCTAGCCTCTGGTAGGAAACTGATAAGAAACTCTTTGGTAAATACATCACTAATATTTGCTATTACTTTCCTGGTCTGAAATCAGTTTTTCTGAATCATTAAGGCCAAACCATCACAAATTACATTTTATAGTATCAGTTTAAGAGGCTTTTATTCATGCAAACATCATTCCCCGTGTAGGGGCATGGTGTCTTTGTAAAAAAATAAAAAACAGAACCATTTTAGTCACATATCAGATATTTCTATATCTAATTACCCTTTGTGGCTAACATTCTGCCTCCATTGTTAAGGTATAATTGTTCCTGAATTTAAAGGTGGTTTGGCCTCTAATTTAATTCCAATTCAGACTCTCTTGTCAAGACTCAAGAGAATTTAATTAATTACCAAGGATTAAGTCTTCGGGTTAAGGTTTGGGGAAAAAAAATAGCAAAAATGTTGATTTCTTGGAATCCTTTTACAGGTTCATAACAGAAAAATCTTCATTCCCTCTAGGCATTTAATTAAACCTAGCTGAGAGCATATGCGATTCCTCAATTACCTACAAAATGCCAGTATTGGCTTTTTTCAGAAAGAAATGGGCAGAGTCCTCTAAATCTCCAAGTCCCGCTCATTTACAGTGAACTCTTATAATTTCTCGTAGTTCTGGTTCCAATATACCAGAGTATTGGTGACATAACATTGCTTTTCCTCCCAGAAATTTGCCATAGACACTGTCTCAGTTATTTGCTTTGTTACAGCCCCGGGAGGAGGAAGACAGGAGTAGCTTCTTTCTAAAAGAAAGAATGTTAAGAAGTCTAAACATTTCCTGGAAATGGCCGGGATATTATTTTGTTGCATCACAGTTTGCATGTTACTATCTAGAATCTCTGCTGCTCTCTTCCGGGTTCTTTATGACTAAAGGAAAGTAAACGACCTTGCACATTTGCTCACAGGGTATTACTGGCCCTCCTGGTCCCCCTGGAGCTGCTGGTAAAGAAGGGATTCGTGGTCCTCGTGGTGACCAAGGTCCAGTTGGTCGAACTGGAGAAACAGGTGCATCTGGCCCCCCTGGCTTTGCTGGTGAGAAAGGTCCCTCCGGAGAGTCTGGTACTGCTGTAAGTGAATTCAAACTCCTCTTTCTTAATATCTTGTGTTGAATTAAAGTAAAGCCCCTGTACAAATCTTCAAATGGCACATATCTGGCTATGAGTACTGCAGGAAATCTGCCCGGCATACACTGAAATGCCAAAGCTTGTGCAGATGCTCAGAAAGTCCATCACAGGGGTGGCAATACATGAGGGAACTCGTTTTATCACAGCAGCCCTTTAAGCCATTGAGGGCACCTTACTAGTACCGGGATTAGAACAGCATCCCATTGTCATGGCCATCCCACTGTAAATTAGTCAACCTCAGTGAGCTACCATTTCCTTAAACGTGCATTGTCCAGTGTCAGTGCTGCTCTGAAAGTTGCCTTAATTACTTCAGAGGCCAAGATCAAAATTTGCTTCCCTTTGATACATTGATTTCCTTTCTTTGGGTATATCCCCAGCAGTGGGATTGCTTGATCATATGGTAGCTCTATTTTCTAGGTTTTTTTTTTTTTTTTTTTGAGAAATCTCTATTCTATGTACAACTATCATGCATCCCTAATGACTAAAAATTTTAAAAATTTTTAAAATTGCATCCCTGCATAGGTTCTATAAAAATTCTATTTCACCCCCTGCCAGTGGCTTTATTAACCTCAACCACATATTTTTAAATGTTGTACCATTGGTCTCAGAGAGGAACCAGGTACCAAAAAAGTATACATGCCAAAGTATAAACTCATTGTCATCACTAGAGAAAAGATACCCAAGGATGTGTCCTACTATTAGGAGGCCACTAGCCTTTTTCCAAGCTGAGGGCAATCACTCTCACAATCCCCAGGCCAGCCTGTGTCATCCCAGGGTCTCCCAGTAATACTCGGTATTCTTCCTCTTGCATAGGGACCTCCCGGCACTCCAGGTCCTCAGGGTCTTCTCGGTGCTCCTGGTATCCTGGGTCTCCCTGGCTCTAGAGGTGAACGTGGTCTACCAGGTGTTGCTGGTGCTGTGGTGAGTGTTTGGCACCATTCTGATTCCCATTAACATAATAAAAGATTAAAAAAGCTGCCACTTCAAATGTGACAGATTGATCACTGAATAACTCCACTTAACATTTTTATTCATGGCATTTTCTTTATACAGATCACGTCACTTATCTAAGAAGCTTTAATACCACCTTACTTAGACACACACTGTAAAGACACAGCTTAACATTATGCAGAATGATTTTTGTTCTTTCTACGTGCTTAAGAACGATATAAGCTCTAATTGCATTTACTCCCCTGCAATATGAAATGCCGGCATCATTTATCCTGTAAGAAGAATGAAACTCTGGAAGTTCTGAATCATTCCATTAAACCTGATACGTGACAGCAGCTAGGAACCATCTCATCTCCATAAACTTTATCAACTTCATAAATTCATTTTAGTTGGGATATTGGATAAAACTAGGCTCACCTTATACAGGGCAACGTCTCATGATTACACAAAGCTGACCATCTAAGTGTGGAGAAAGAGGGCAGGGATGACACTTAACGATACTTTGTACCATTTTGTGGCCATTCACACTCAATCTGCCTTCTCTCTTCAAACAAGAATCTCACGTCTAGGGTTGGTTTTGGGGGGTGAGGTTAGCATTCCATCCATTGAGAGGAATGTCATTTTATCTTCTCTGCCTGTTTAGGGTGAGCCTGGTCCTCTTGGCATCTCAGGCCCTCCTGGGGCCCGTGGTCCCCCTGGTGCTGTGGGTAGCCCTGGAGTCAACGGTGCTCCTGGTGAAGCCGGTCGTGATGTGAGTTCAATACTTGGTTTGTAAAATAAAACCAAGCAGGATTTTATTGTGTGACTTTATGTCCCAAGCTGAGGTTCTCTTGTGCCAAATTTCTGAACAAGATAGTCTGTTTCTCCATAACATCTACACCTAGTATTGAAAATATGAAAAATTACTTGGGCTAAGGAGTGAGTGGGCTTTTAACTAGGACATTCCAAAACTGGGTCCAAATAGCAAAAATGCCTGTTTAAAAAAAAAATCTAGGTTGGCGAGTTCTTGTCACTGGTTTTTAACAGTCCTAGTGGGGGTTCATTATTGAGCACTGGGAGTGACGGAGGCAGAGTAGCCAAAACACAGGGGCTGCTGGGCACAGAGCCTCACCAAGAGCCTTAATTTGCGTGGTGTCTTCACAGGGCAACCCTGGGAACGATGGTCCCCCAGGTCGCGATGGTCAAGCCGGACACAAGGTCAGTACACTTTTCATCTTTCTCTGACTTAAAAGTGATTAAATTACAGGCCAGATTGGTGCTAAGCTTCACTTTGCCTTTGGTAGGGAGAGCGCGGTTACCCTGGCAACATCGGTCCCGTTGGCGCTGCGGGTGCACCTGGTCCTCATGGCCCTGTGGGTCCCGCTGGCAAACACGGAAACCGCGGTGAACCTGTGAGTTTGGAAATACCACTCCCTTAATGCCGTCATCCTCAGGAGCTTCACGTGGCGACGGTGCAGGTATGGAGAGGGGGGTCTTGGGCCTGGCTGATGAGTTGTGTTTTTCTTTTCCATTTCGCAGGGTCCTGCTGGTTCTGTTGGTCCTGTCGGTGCTGTTGGTCCAAGAGGTCCTAGTGTATGTACCTGCTTGACGATTTCTTCACAGATTAACATTTAGGGAGAAGCAGCCCAAAGCGTCCATTACGAAAATAAATAATATACAGGCTAGACTCCATATTTTCAAAAAATTTTAGTGCATGCTGAGAATTAATACAAACAAATTGATCTATGTTAAGTCTTTTCTGATTGTTAGTACTAAATAATTATAAGGATCTAGCCACTTTACAGATGGCTTAACTAAAGCAGATTACCAGAAAAGATGAGATCCCGTCTAGAACTTTGCATGTCTTGAGTTGCCTTTGTAAATGGATTAAACAGTATCTGCAGTGGAGTGTCATTTTTTCCCAAAGGTAACAGTTCCATCCATCTTTCTCTTTCTTTACAGGGCCCGCAAGGCGTCCGGGGCGATAAGGGAGAGGCCGGTGACAAGGGGCCCAGAGGTCTTCCCGGCTTAAAGGGACACGCTGGATTGCAGGGTCTCCCCGGCCTCGCTGTAAGTAAAACGTGGCCGTCTCGCACATATACCGACTCTGCAGTGCGGAACAGTTTGCTTCACATTTTCACTGCTATTATTCTGAAATGTCCTGCATCATATCCATTTCCCATTCTCTGCCTAACTCCGTCTCTCCCAGAGATAATGCTATTTCATCACAAAACGAAAAGGTGAGGGTTAAGGGAGATGGAAATATACATATATTAAAATCTCTCGGCAACAGTGTCCTTCAACCCCACTTAAAATAAATATAATTAGAGGAATGACTAATATCGCGCTGCTGAAATAGCTTGTGAAAAAAAATAATTGAATATAATAGATATAATGGGCGAAAAAGGGCCCACTTTACATTTTCAATTTTCTCAATTCAGAGTCCATTGGAACTAAAGTTTTCTATTCAGCATGGAAAAAAAAAAAGCTATCTATTGGCACGTGTTCTGAAAGTGTGATTTTCCTGTTTCTTTAAAGGGTCACCATGGCGATCAAGGTGCTCCAGGCTCTGTGGGTCCTGCTGGTCCTAGGGTAGGTGCACCCAAGAGACAGTTCCTGTCTGAAATAGAGGCTGAAGCAGGCCGTGAGCCCCAGGCCACTGTGCCCTTGGGGGGCTTCACCAGCTCACGTACACTTGGTGTCCTTCTTCCCTAGGGACCTGCTGGTCCTTCTGGCCCTGTAGGAAAAGATGGTCGCAGCGGACATCCCGGTACAGTTGGACCCGCTGGCATTCGAGGCCCTCAGGGTCACCAAGGTCCTGCTGTAAGTATGATTTAGGGGAAATAATAAAGAACATCATTGACCTAAGGAATATTTTCTTCAGACTAAACCAAGACCATTATGACAACACATTAAAGTAGACCCACTTCAAAATATTCTCTAAAATATCTGAAAATTGTCTCTATGTAATGGGCTTTTTAAGCCCATTCCTGCGAGTGTCCCTGGAAGCAAGTTATTTATTTGTATGAACTTGACTCTTTTTTACTTACTGGAACATGCTTTTGTGTGAAGCTCAGCTGAGTATCTCCCACTATTGATATCTCTCACTGTAACCAAATACAAAGCCTCTCCTCTCTCTTTCACCTTTGCAGGGCCCTCCTGGGCCTCCCGGCCCTCCTGGGCCTCCTGGTGCCGGTGGTGGTGGTTATGACTTTGGTTTTGATGGAGACTTCTACAGGGCTGACCAGCCTCGCTCACCACCTTCTCTCAGACCCAAGGATTATGAAGTTGATGCTACTCTGAAATCTCTCAACAACCAGATTGAGACCCTTCTTACTCCTGAAGGCTCTAAGAAGAACCCAGCTCGCACATGCCGTGACCTGAGACTCAGCCACCCCGAATGGAGCAGTGGTAGGTCAAGACGTCGAAACCAGACTGGCCCCCTCACGAGCTGAGCTTTTCAAAATTAGTTTCCACTGACATGTAGAATGAAAATGTGTTTGGGTAAAATCATACCCAATTAATGAAGCATCATTTTCTTCTCCCAACTAGCACCCATCCTCAGGTTTCTCTTAATATATATTTTTTCCCTTTTCATGGTAATAAGCACCCATTTGATTTTTTTTTTTATGGAGGAGAGAAGGAACTATCTAATCTTGAAAACAGCCGCCTTCTTCCTGTTAAATGTGGGTAGACACTATAACAGTACAATCAAAAGTGTTACTTGTGGTAATCAATATCTGACCAGTAATTATTAAAATCTATGTTCTGCACAATAAGAAGTTTTATGACCTGGGTCTTTTTTCTTAAAAGGTTACTACTGGATTGACCCTAACCAAGGCTGCACTATGGATGCTATCAAAGTATACTGTGATTTCTCTACTGGTGAAACCTGCATTCGGGCCCAACCTGAAAACATCCAAGTCAAGTACAGGAGCTCCAAGGCCAAGAAGCACATCTGGGTGGGCGAAACTATCAATGGTGGTACACAGGTGAGGAATGCTACAAACATTTCTCTTCCTACTAAATAATATTTTGTTAAGATTGTTTAATTATCTGCCTTTTAATCTATTAACAAAATGGGCTTATTAAAAGAAGCTGCTTTTTTCTTGGGTTACAATTCTGTATAAGATTGCACATTAAAAGATGGATTGATAGAACACATCCATATAATTCAAAGTTATTATTCGAATTTTCCTTAACTGATAATCACTGGAGAAACTGACTAATGTCATTTATTGTAAAGGAGCACTGACCAGTATATACCCCCGCACCCATGCATAAGCATTTTTAAAACATGAGCAGCTCTTCTGAATTTTTAATCACACCTTTTCACCAGCTTTATTGAATGACTACTGGAATTCAATAAATTACAAAATTATAGAAAGAGAAAGAGGTCCAAATCTCTGTCTCCTTTCTCTCTTATTCTAAAAAAGAAACATACACATAAAGGCTTAACTGAAACAGATACCTTTTTCAGACGACCTTGCCTTAGCCTGGTAGGTCTTATGTTCACCTAGGGAATTGATGCTTCAAAGAGAATTGAATTTCCTTTAAAAGTACCTTTTTCCTAAGGCTTAGATCTGAGTCCATTATTCCTCCCTATACCAGACCTTTTTTTTTTTTTTTTTTTAATTTGACTCTTAGTATCTGAGTCCTTCTCTGCTTAACTGGAATTCCCATCTTACTCTCCGTAGTTTGAATACAACGTAGAAGGAGTGACCTCCAAGGAAATGGCTACCCAACTTGCCTTCATGCGCCTGCTGGCCAACCATGCCTCTCAGAATGTCACCTACCACTGCAAGAACAGCATTGCATACATGGATGAGGAGACTGGCAACCTGAAGAAGGCTGTCATTCTGCAGGGTTCCAATGATGTTGAACTTGTTCCTGAGGGCAACAGCAGGTTCACTTACACTGTTCTTGTAGATGGCTGCTCTGTAAGTATTAGTGAAATACAGGAATAGCATTTATTTTGGGAAGCAGGGGTGGAGGGAGTTCTAGCTTACAGCATTAAATGAACAGAAGAATGAGAGACCTAACTTAATTCAATCTTTCTTCATAAATGAATTTATTCAAATTCAGATGGTAAATTGAGAGTATTCCTATCAGATAGTGCCCTCTGAAATACTCCGAAATACTGAAATGTATACTATGTCCATGCACAAGTTGTTTTCCACTAACATGAATTTCTTAAATAGTGATGTATGCCCAGGACTTAAAATTTCTTGAGATTTAAATAACCTAAGCTATAATTTATAGGTATATGTATTTTATTTTACTTATTAATGTAGCCTACATTTAATTTTTTATGCTTCATCTGCAATACGCTATAATTAGAAGAAAAATTAAAATTCACTAATTGCAATACTGCATACCCACCCAGTTCCCCTCAAACACACACATGCACACACACATAAACCAATCCTAAACATGATACTCTAGAAATAAGTCACTTGGAATGTGTGTTGAATTTTTTTCTTCACTAGACTGACAGGGAATTCCTTCCCCTAAAGGCACCTTTTATACTACTGTTTCAAATATAAACTTGTTAATCTGGGACACACGTCTTCAGAATGACACAGACAAGCCAAAAAGTAATTCTTTTAAAATCTATATTCAGGTATTATCAGATGCAGAAATAGTACTGCCTTATGTATCTTTTTTCCTTCTCTTTTTTTAAACAGAAAAAGACAAATGAATGGGGAAAGACAATCATCGAATACAAAACGAATAAGCCGTCTCGCCTGCCCTTCCTCGATATTGCACCTTTGGACATTGGTGGCGCTGACCAAGAAATCCGTTTGGACGTTGGCCCAGTCTGTTTCAAATAAATGAACTCAACCTAAATTAAAAAAAAAAATTTTTGTTTTGAAAAAACTTTCTCTCTTTGCCATTTCTTCTTCTTTTTTAACTGAAAGCTGAATCCTTCCGTTTCTTCTGCACATCTCCTTGCTTAAATTGTGGGCAAAAGAGAAAGAGAAGGATTGATCAGAGCATTGTGCAATACAATTTAATTAACTCCCTCTCCCTCCCCCCTCCCCAAAAGATCTGGAATTTTTTTTTTCAACACTCTTACACCTGTTGTGGAAAATGTCAACCTTTGTAAGAAAACCAAAATAAAAATTGAAAAATAAAATAAAAACCGTGAACATTTGCACCACTTGTGGCTTTTGAATATCTTCCACAGAGGGAAGTTTAAAACCCAAACTTCCAAAGGTTTAAACTACCTCAAAACACTTTCCTATGAGTGTGATCCACATCGTTAGGTGCTGACCTAGACAGAGATGAACTGAGGTACTCGTTTTGTTTTGTTCATAATACAAAGGTGCTAATTAATAGTATTTCAGATACTTGAAGAATGTTGATGGTGCTAGAAGAATTTGAGAAGAAATACTTCTGTATTGAGTTGTATTGTGTGGTGTTTTTTTTAATTTGATTTGGCATCACTATTTTCCATCGTATCAAAGTATGCAGATTATTTGCCCAAAGTTGTCCTCTTCTTTAAATTCAGCATTTGTTCTTTGCCAATCTCATTTTCATCTTCTTCCATGGTTCCAAAGAAGCTTTGTTTCTTGGGAAAGCAGAAAAATTAAATTGTACCTATTTTGTATATGTGAGATGTTTAAATAAATTGTGAAAAAAATGAAATAAAGCATGTTTGGTTTTCCAAAAGAAAAACATTGAGTAAAATTCCTTGCTTCAATGCTCTCTGCAATGTAAATATGCATCTCTACCAGCCATTAGACCAAGTGCCTCTCATTAGGTAGAAATTATGCAAAAAGGGCAGTTTGGTATGGTAGAAAGAGCAGAGAACGAGGACCCAGGAGATCTGAGCTCCAATTCTGGCTCTCCTTCTTGTAGCTGAGTGACCTTGAACCTCTGAGCCTCTGCATTTCAGTTTTCATATTTACAATATGGGAAAGATTCCTTCTTAGCACTACTAAACATTTGCTGTACTCAAAATATGTAATGCCTAAGCAACATGGCATTGTCGACCTAAGTTTACTGTGAGCAAAGATCCATAGCATCTTTTGGTTTATTATCCACTAAGCACTTTGTAACAGTGGCTGAAAGTTGGTCTATGCACAATTAATATTACTTAAAACAGTTTCAAATATTCAGTAAAAATGCCATACACTTAAATCTGATGCATCTTGAGTACAATGTCTGTTAAGAGGTAATGTGTGTGCTGTCAATCAGCATAGACATTTGTGGATAATAGTACCACGAACACCTACCTGCCAAATCTAGTTCATTTTTCTCCCCTGCACCTTTCGATGACATCTTTAATACACTTAAACATAGTAATGTGTCAAGTAAAATGTTACGATTCATTTAGAACTTATTTCCTGTTGCAGAACACAATTGTGATTGTAATATTTGCCTCCTGTTATAAGTCATCTCAAGATCCAATTAGTTTTAAAGGCGAAAGACTGAACATGATGAAAATCTAACTCTAAAAAGTTAGCAAGGTTTACTAACAAATAGCAACACAAAACTCTGGTCCTTCTACTACCTGAATCAGAACGCTGGGATGCTTGTGAAAAATGCAGGTTCCCAGGCCTCTCCCACCAGATTCAGATTTGGTAAGGAATCAGTATTCTTAAGTACCCCGTGAAATTCTGATGTGTACCAATCGATGAACCACGGAATAAGGTTATTTCCATAGTCCTTTGTAGCTCTAACATTCTATGCCTGACAAGAAGGATTCAATATACCTGACCAAATCATATAATGAAAACTCGACTCCTGGAATCAGAATGCTAGTAGTACCCCATATAAATGAGCAATTGAAATGGCCATGGCAAACTCACATGATAAAACGATTAGAAATGTCTGTATTAGATATAAACCATGCCCTCAGGCTCATGGCCCAAGAAAAAAAAATCTTAATTTATTACCTACTAGGGGCCAAACACTATACTAGAAAATAATAATGACCTTTGTCAAACTGAATCTGAATCAGCAGATTTCCTAAGCCAACAATCATTTAATAATCATTTAATCATCAGTGTGAGACAACCGAAAAATAGTTAAATAAATAATGATATATCTTACACACCTAATGGGTGAGGTGCACACCATCTGGGGGATGGACATGCTTGAAGCTCTGACTCGGGTGGGGCAAAGGCAATATACGCAACCTAAACATTTGTACCCCCATAATATGCCGAAATAAATAATAATAATAATAATGGTATATCTAATGGATAACAGTGAGGAAACAAATTATAGTATATCTACTAGATAATAGGAAACTAGTGAAATTTTGTTATCCTATCAACATTTATGAGGATGATTGAACAAAAGAAAAAGTGCTTAGAATGGAATATTCAATCTTTATAATATTCTAGTACACTATCATTATAAATATATTAAACGCACATGTTAAAAGATGCTAACAGTAGGTACATGAGAGTGGTAAGATTAGGGATGATTTTTAGGATTACATTTTTCAAATTTACCATAATGTTATATTTCTTTTATTAGTTACAACAAATTTGCTAATAAAATATTATGAAAAGAAATAAGCAGTCAACAAGTAAAAACAATCCTGGTTGAGGAGTGACCATCTCCAGGGAAAGGGTGGTCAACCTGCCACTCACCTGTGTTCTGAAAAAAAGGAAAAGCCCAGCCTGAGAGACAACATCCACCATACATCAGCCACCCTGAGAGACACTGGGGAGAGTATACGCGGCTATCCCAGGCGGTAGCATCCTCGGGCATCTCCCAGTTCGGTTGCAGAGACAGAATAAAATAATGTGTCAACAGAATTTTAAATGAAGTGTCCTCTGAGGAAAGCAGAGGACACTATTAATTAATTAGAGAGAATGTCAGGAAATTAACCTTTGTCTCGTGCACTAACTGTGATATTTGGATTGAACTGGCCTCTCTTGATAGAGATCTCATTTCTCCTTCAAGCCCTCTGTCCAGCTAAATGCCTCTTCTCTGGAAGCCACATATTGGAACAGTCTGGTACTTACCAAGCCAGGAGGTCCACTGTGAGTGTTCCTAGAGCCCAGGCTCAAAAAAATGGACATAGAGCAATGTCTAGAAGGCTTAACCCTTCCATGACCAGCCCTCTCCTTAGAGGCCAATGAACAGGCCCCAGGGATATTCCTCCCAACATTTCTTAACCCTTGGTCAAGTGAAGGTCAGTCACCTCTCACTTGTGTGAGTGTAAGAAGGAAGAAAATTGCACACAAGAGAGAGAAGGAACAGGTAGCCAAGATCTGGGGAGGGGCTATTAATCAAGCCTGATAAAAAGGGTCATTTAAAATTCTAAAATCAATACAGCTAATGCACTGGCAAAGAGCAAAGACACCTGAGCAATGCTGAACACATTTGTTATCTTTAATGCCAAAAGACTTTTTTATGCTATTCCACTTAATATCACTGGAAAGGAAGTTCAGAAATTGGATTATATATAAGAAAAGTTGGAAATGTCATTCTGGGTCAGAACAACAATCCATCTGGATGAGTACTTTGCCTTTGACAGTGGCACCAGGGGAAATTTGGGAGAAAGAGTGGTTGGCACTTCTTGTGAAGCCAGCCTCAGAACTCCCATTTAATAACCCATTGTAAATCTTTTTTGTACATAGATGTATCTAAACTCTTCCAGAGCCCTCTATCTGTTTTGAAATATGTTGATATTACAGTACCAACAGGAGAGAGCTAATGCTGAATTGTTAGCTCAGCTTCCTGGCCCTCTGATCAAGTAGCTAAATTATGTTTTCTATCTCTGGGCCTGGATCAACCAGGGATTCAACAACCCCATATCCTTGGGGAGCACCAGTAACTGCAGCAATGGGGCCATAGACAGCCCATAATGATCAACTTATCCCTGCAGTTCAGTGAAATGAGCACATAATTTGTGATCGGCAGCCAAGGTTATGAGTACCAGCTCTACCATTGACTAGCCAAGGGCCCTTGGGAAAGTCTCTTAAGCTATCTGAGAATTTGGTTAACATACCTGCCCTCAGAGATTCCCATTGGCATACCTACCTCACAGAGCTGCGGGGGGACTGCAGGGAGAATGCACAAAAGTGCTGAGTAAAGTGTGGACAAATGTCACTTGTCATCGTTAGGTCCAAAACTTCCCAGCCACTGACAATAACCTCTTGATTTAATTTCTTACTACCAGCCCTCCAATTTAAAAAGAGGAGAGTATAGAATTTATAGTTAATTAGCAGCACTTTCTAAATTGATAGTCTATCAGTTTTGAGTTGTGCCTTCTTAATAGTAAAAATTTGAGCTCTGATGACTAATCTTATCTATGTATAAATGTTATGCATGTACTATGGTACTAATACATGCAATATAAAACCTCGACAGAAAAAAATTTTTAAAGACAGAAAATAAATGCAAATAGAGGAGTCCATACTTCAGTGGATCATTTCGCACAATCCCTGGGGTTCACACACCCTCCACCCATTTTAGAGACTATTGTTCTAAACAAGGATCCATGACGGGCTGCAGGGGAGGGGGGCATCAGCGAATTCCTGAAATAGCATGTTAAATTTTGTATGTATGTGCATTTTTTAAAAGCAGTTTCACTTCTTTTTTAAAGAAGGTTCACAACTTTCTTTGGATACTTTTTGGGTCCATAACCCAGAAAGATGTTATAAACCACTGCACAAAAGAAGTATTACTCACTTTGTTAAACCCTAGACTTTTCTGACTATGACTTTCATGTCTCTTCTTGAATGTCTTAGTCAGAACATGCTGCTTCCTCTAAGACTGGAAAGAACCAACTAGCACCAGCCCAAATCAAAATAGAGGCTGGTCTTCATTCTTCCACTTTCCTGTTATGAACTGTCTCTCCTATGCTTGAACAAGGCTTGGCAGATACTTTATGACCCAGCCTATACTTTGCAATATCAAAATGCACCTGTCCTCAGAAACTTTTTAAAGAGGAAAAACTCAATAATGGAGGTGGAGTAATGATTCCTTTTAGGTGAAATATGCATTTGTTATTTACTTGATTTTAAAAAGCAATAAGGTTTAACCTAAAAGGGATTGCAATTTTTGGCACCATAAAATGTTGCAAGGACAATATTGTAATTGTTTTCCAGGGACCCTCAAATCACCTCATAGAACCAACTCTCCTCATCTGGATGCTCCCAAGAAAACCTATTTTTCTA
Source organism: Indri indri (assembly GCA_004363605.1). Classification (NCBI taxonomy): domain Eukaryota; kingdom Metazoa; phylum Chordata; class Mammalia; order Primates; family Indriidae; genus Indri; species Indri indri. Next base: position 66,065 of record RJWJ010004390.1, read on the forward strand.
ACCCCAAGGCATAGGAGTAATTTTGGCCAGAATTAAAAATCCTACTGGAATCTAGAAAACTATCCTTAGAACTGCAATTCACCATATATTTAAAGAAATCAATAAACATACATTTTCCCACCAAAGTGTACATATTTTTCTAGTATAGTATTGCTTTTGGTGTCCGATGGCTTAATTAACCATAGTCCAGGATGGAGGAAAAAACAGAAACAATCTTTTTTAAAAAATGAAATCTGTAATATTAATGCCAGGCAGGGTAAGAAGACCTACTCATAAACTGCTTGTGCTGCGCGGAAGGCCTTTCTCACCCTTCAGGATGCCACTTCAAGTTCACTGCTCCCCCTGCTGGCTGGATAATAGAACACCCCGGTCCTCTCACAGTGCGACAGGCACACCGTAAGACAATGAAAATTCAAAGGTAGGAGGAGAAAATTAATAGAACAGCTTCTTGTGCTTATTTCCAAATGCCTCAGACACACAACCTTCTCTCCAGCTTCCATAGTGTTCTACCTTCGTGTACTCAGTGCTCCCTATCGTACTGACCCTCTCCAATCTATCTTTAATGTCTCTTCCCTAGAGCTAATAAATGGACGTCACAAAGGGGGCAAATACAAGCTCAGACAGAAAATGGACTTTTGGGTGAGTGGAGCTGTCCAATGCTACAATGTTGCCCCAAGATGTAGTAAACAATCCTTGAAGATTTAAGTAAAGAGGAGGCGGGCATGTTTCAAAGATGATATAGAACAGAGACGAGAGGGTGTGCTAGAAGGAACTGAGGCTTAGGAAGTAGAGCTGTCTGGATTGGAATCCTGCCCACCTTCTCCTCATCTGTAAAATGGGGATGATGATAACACCCCCCCATGAGACAGTTAGGATCAGAGCTAGAAATGCACAGTAGCTTGTAAGGTTGGCAGAAAGTAGGCACTCAGGACTATTAGGATCATTAGGACCATTACCGTCATTATCCCCACAAGCTCAAATCCTCCCTAAAAGCTTTTAACTCTATCACCAAGAAAAGTAATCACCTTTCCACAAGTACTATCTTCTCTGACAACAGTGACCTAAAATGATTTCACCTCTACAATTCAATTACACTTCAATTTCTCCAACTTTCATACATATAGATTCCAGCAAACTTCCAAACCCTCACAATTTTGGTGAGTGCTTCTCTACAACCCAATATAAAAGTACCCAGCTTTTATTAAAAGTATGACACTTTTTCCCATTTTTTACAAAAGTAAACCAATTCCACCTTCACAGTTAAAAAAAAAAAAAAAGTAAAATTGCTGACGAAAAGAACAAATTTGCATTCAACTGCTCTCTGCCCTATGCCATTAGGGGCCTCCAATTTTGGAGAGAAAGGTTTCCGAGCTTAGAAATGTTCTCTTTGCTTACTTGGAAGCCAGTTCTTCTACACAATGGACTATAACTTGTACGTGTTAAATTTGCCAAACTTCTGACATTTCATTTTTACAATCTGATTTTTTAAAACTTTGTCTCTGGCAGTGGAAATTCTAACTCAAGTGTTATCAGTGCAAGAAATGATGATAATTATTAAATTCATGTCCTCAGGGAAATTTCTTGGTCTATATGAATTTGCTTAAGGGCTTTAACCATATTAAATCGCCTATTATTTCCAGTGATTTGAATGTCTCTATGAGTAATATTATAAGTGGATCCACTTTAAAGAAACATAGAAGAAGCTTTGATTATAGATATTTCCAACATGGTTTTTCTATCACTGATTATAGATCTATTTTCCCTTATAATACTGAAGTCTGAAATAATTTCTAAAACTTCGTCAATATAACTAATTAAAATTTCCATCTATGACTTTGCTCATAATGATAAGATTTGTTCCTAATCAAAAGAATAAAAGAAAAAACCTTCCCCACACAATACCTAGAAAATTGCCCATTTAACCATTTCTCTGGGTTATTCATAATGAATATGTACTTTTAGTTACTCCTCGGCACACACTATAGTAAAATATATTGAATTCATGGTGAATTTTAGGCTCTACATGTTTTCTTAGACTTTATTCAACTAAAATATCACAATAAACAGTCACCTTGCCACCATAAATTATAAAAAGAGCTTTGCTTTCCTTCTCTCAGGACAAAGTCCACTGAATCCCTTGAACCTTTGAAAAGAGAAAGACAAATCAATGCTAAAAATGATGTGCCTTCTCCCCAATACACAAATTAAACTGTGTGTTTTGTAAGATTTATAGGGTTACCAGACTTTTTATTACCAATTTTGTGAGGTATCTGACAAATGAGTCTGATTCACTAAAATAGATTGATACATTGGGAAAAAAATCTCTAGTCACCATTCTGGTTTGGGGGAAAAAAAAACATGCAGATGGTTTAGTCACCCTATCCTACTCATATTATGATTTAATTGTCCAGAAATATCACTTAAAACTCCTTAGTGATTGTCATTTGCAGTAAGTCCTGACAAAAATTATATTAGACTAAAGCTGCAGGGCTCTGAAGCCCTCCCTCAAAGTCACTGGCAAAGTTGGAAGTATGTGCCTATGTGCCTTTTCTGATAGACAGGGTACAGTACTTCTCAAAGCTTCTCCAGACCCCATACAATATCTACCAGAATTATTGGGGGCAGACCCAAGATATCTCCATTTTTATAGTATACCAAGGTGATTCTCATGTATTCCCAAAGTTTGGGAACCACTGGTTTATTGCTGTCGTCATATTTTTGGATCATTCTGTGTCCTCCTCCCCAAAATGTTTAGGACCACAGCTCTCAAACTGTGGGCTGTCTAAGCTGCTTTTAAAAAGAACATGTTATGGCTCATTGAACACGTGAGCAATTAATTTAGGAACAGTTGCAGTATTACAAATGTGATTACTTATTGCAAACCCAATTAATCCAGTCAGGAAGAATGTTAATTACAAAGGAGTGTGGAAATTAGCATGAGTGCATGACTAAATGCCTGAATTCTGACCTATTACATTGTCTGTTTAAAAATACTTCCACAGGAGGTTTCGTGCATATATGTGCATGAGGGCAGTAAGGTAACGTTAGTCCACATTCAAGGGCTGATTGAGTAACCTTAGAAATATCGTAATTAGGAAAATCCACAGTTTTAGAGGTGGCTACTCTGGCATTTCAAATAGCATTAAAATCTATACCAGAAGGTATGTTAATTAGCATAAAAGATGTTACAAATATTGTTTCCTTGTTGAAATAATAGTCTTAAAGATATATGACTAGCTAATAAATATTTAGCATTAACAAAGCTTGGGTTAAGTCTTGCTCTACTTGTAGCATATCACATGGTAGCAAGATTGACAAGAAAAGACATACGGTCCTATCTTGAACCACCAGAGACTACTTATATTTACCCAAAACTCTTAAATCACTAAATTGGCTAAGGTTAGTTCACAAACCGACCCCCCGCCAAAATTGGGAAAGGGCAAAAGATGGCCAAGAAAATGACACACAAAACAAAACTGTACTTAATTGATTAAAAAATAAATGAAATAATACTCAAAACAATAACTGTATTTCTCTTATGAGCAATGAAATATCAATGAAAACAAATGCAGTTATAATAGAAAGCAATTGGGAAGGACTCCAGAGCTCCCAAGAAACGATCCCTCCTTCTGTGGGAACAGCCAAGATTTACTAGGTCCGTGCTTTCATGGCCATTTCCCCTGGGACATAACTGAAAAGCTAGAAGAAGCAGCTTAGCCAAGCTGCACCACTCAACTCTCTTCTGAGAATTTAAAACTTGGAGTAGAGAATGACCAAGACTGCTGGAGGCATGCTAATGACAGCACTCCAGAGACAACTGTTAACTTTTGCAAATGAGGTCCCAGAACAATACTGGGATTTTGGTTGTTCTTTGAATTTAAAATAATCAGTATTCTTCCACTAACTTTCCTTTTTGCTTAAGTTGGAGAAAATTCATTTCTGTTAAACAAAACAAAAAACAGTTTTAACTAATACACCTAGTAAATAGAATAGGATAAAAATGAAAGACTACAAAACAAACTTAAAGTAAATAGATACTTAGAGTAAGTAGAAATAAGAGCCAAAAGTTTGAATGGTTTCAGAAAAGCACCCAGAGAAAAAACATCGTTGGAAGACGATTCTCCATGGATATTTGGCATTTCTGCATGTCTTGCAAACAGAGGAACTGATGACCTTTGTTCTGGAACATCTGTTCAAGGATGTTTGTATAATGATAGTGAACAACCTTGGAAGAGAGAGAGTGTGTCTCCCTCCAGAGCAGAGGGCAGGTTACTGTCCAGTATAGTAAAGATAATGTCTCCCTGCAGGGCCAATGTCAGGCAGGTTTGCCTGCAGCCCATTATAAAAGATTTGGGTTCCCCATGCTGGCATTTCTCAATTGTGACACGTCCACCTTGGTTGCTCTGCATTGCCCCCATGGGACGTTGGGGACAGGGGGTCTGAGGCCAACATAAAGATTATGTTCCTTGCCTTGCTGTAATAAAGTCCTTTGTCTCTGTGACCCAGAAGTCGCATGTCTTGTGCCAGCATCTATTAAACTGTGGCAGACTAACATCTTAGCTTTAAAGTAGAGACAATCCCAGATCCATCACAGTTCTTGACAAATATTTCAAAGAAGAATTCATATCAGAATAAAGCTGCATCAGTACTGTATTCCTGTCTTTCGAGTTGCCTAGCAACTAGTTGGTCACCATTGATCTGACAATCTGCAGTAACGAACAACCATGCTATGTAGAAAAGTGGGATTGAACTATATACTTCTAGATGACAGAGATTGTCTGACTCATCTCCGTATCTCTACCACCTAACTCAATAATAAAGACTTCTATTCAATGATTTTATGTTGAATGATTTTTAAAAGAAAGAACTAAGTATAAAAACGACTGCAGGGACATGTTATAGAGTTGTAGTGACTAAGATAGTTTTAAATCTGTATCATAGGTACTTTACCTTAGGATCATCTTGTTTCTTCAGGTTTATTTAACCATAATTAACAGAGATCCACTCAAGGAAGCTCAAGTGACAGGGACATAAATAGAGAAATAAGAGCAGGAAAGGTAACAGCTTACTAAAACTGGAGCTGTAACATGGCTGGCTATTTATTTATTTGTTAGAGATGGGGGTCTCGCTATGTTGCCCAGGCTGGAATGCAGTGGCTGTTCACAGGCACCATCATAGCTCCCTGCAGGCTTGAACTCCTAGGCTCAAACGATCCTACTGCCTCAGCTCCCAGGTAGCTGGGACTGCAGGTGTGTGCCATCACACCCAGCTTGGCTTTCTATTAATATTTAAGGGCGGCTTCAGAGCTCTCAGGAGCAGAAGTTTGTGATTCTTTTTACTCTTTCCTCTACAGCTCCACCACCAATCTGGTACATTCACATTCTACATGTTTTGTTTTTTTCAGATCTGCTATTAATTGGCGATTTATTTTTTTTTATTTTTTATTTTTTTTTACTTGTTCTAATTCCTAAGGGAGAGATTCTGGCATAGTTCATAAACCCCAAGGCAACCTATTAACTGGTGACCTTTGAGTGGATATCCCATTATGGGAGTCATGTGATATAAACATGGCCCCTTAGACATCAGAGACATCAGAAGCCCCGTGATGGGCAATTTTTAAAGGGGGAGAGGGTTTGAAAGGACACAAGTAACATCTCTGTTACGGCCTACATCTCAAAAGCCTTAATGTTCTGGTTAAAATAGAAACTTTATTTAACTCAAATAGTTTTTCCTTTTTTAAGTCCAAGTTTGTTTGTATTTGAATGTTTGCTACCTATCTGCTCATCCCACACCCTTCCTATCACTCTTTCTCCAAAAAATATATATCTTATTTCATGACATTTGAGAATTAAACGTTATTAGACATAAATTTTTTTAAAAAATGTTTGCCACCCCCAAAAAAGAAGGGGTGGGGGAGACATAGAATATGAATAACAAAAGACAAAACATCATTAAAATGCAAAAAAAAATATGTCCAACTCCTTTAGAAATTAAGGAAACATCAAGTAAAACCTCACTTCATAGTGTTGATAAGGGTTTAGCCAAAAGCTCATTCTCATATATGATATGAGTATAAATTGGCACAAAATTTCTGAAGAGGAATTTATCAATATGTATCAAAAGCCTTAAAAAATGTTTATGCTTTGGGTTAGGAATGTATTCTAGGAAATGAATATCTGAACTTTCTAAAGACTTTTGGACAAGGACAGTCCATACGAAGGGTTCTCACAAAGCTGAGACTCCAGGTTTCCCTCCACTACCTAAATCAAAAGGGCACATAGCTGTCCCCCAGCGCAGCTGTCCAGGGCAACCTAAACTTGGAGGGAGGGCTATGCAGGTTTGAAGAACAAGCACGTGAATCACAGAAGTCTTCTAACTTTGGGAAATGCCATGGCTATTTGCAGCACAAAGCTGACAGAAGGAACTAGAACACGGCAGCTCTCAAAAAGCCACAGCAAACACACTCTGAACTATCTCACATGACGACATGCCAATATAGCCCTCTGAACAGGTGTCATGGCAAGGAGTCTGCAAAAAAACACCAAAAGGTTATATGAAAAAATTCATGCTTTATTGCCTTCTCTTCCATTGAAGGCAACTCTCAAACACTTACAGTGAAGTCATATTCCTCTTCTTTCTATATCTCATCAGCGTAAGAGTGGTAAAAATGCCCGAAAGACACAACAGCATTAAGTACAAGTGCAAAAATAATGACTGACCCTCATATCGTATCTCAGGCACAACAGTTGTCATGGCTTTATTTATAACAAAACATTGGAAATTAACCAAATGTCTAATAATAGTTGATTGGTTAAAGTAGCTATGGCACATCCATATGATGGATTGCAATACAGTTATTTAAAAATGTTCTTAAGGTGTACTTAATAATGTAGAAAAAATTAATAACTATATACTAAAAAAAAAACAAGTAGATTACAGTGGACTTGCATCTCATGCAAAAGTTAGGTTTTAAAACCAGCACCTACTGAAAAAAAAATTGTATAGTCAACATTACCTTGAAAATCTCCAGGTTGGAGACCAAATATCATAACTTCAACATTGTTTTTCTTTTAGTGTTAGAATAGATAGCTGTTTCTGTGATTGAGCATCAGAGATGCTGCCTTGAGTTTCTGCATTGTAAGAAAAATGTGTATTTTTACCATCAAAATCATTGTCACTGCAGCAAGATGCACATACTATTAGGGACACACAGAAATTGGAACTGACTGAGGAAACACCAAATTCGTACCCTCCCATCTCATGTTTATTCCAGAGCATGCATTCATGAGCTAAATGAAGGGGAATTTTAAACATCTATTTAAATTGTTAATTGTTAAATGTGTGTAGTGATTATCTGTGTAAATCATTATGTACAATGTTAGTTCAAGTTTGTTTAAAAATGTTTATTTTATGTAGCTATGCGTAAAATCCAGAAAGGACATACACAAAAATATTAATCTCTTATGAGGATGGGTATTGTTGAGGTTTATTTTTTCTTTCATATTTCTATATTTTTCAAACATTTTTAAATGAACAAATATTATTTTCATTATCAGAAAAAAACTGATCATTTTTAAATAGCATTCCCAAAACATAGATGATATCTTTAAAACTGAGCCTTAATTTATTACAAATTCAATCAATATATATAGAACAAAATATGATTTTTGATGTGCAATTTCTGTTTCAAAAGAACAAGCACTTGGGTAAACAAATTACTGCTAAACATGACAAAAATATGAGAACACATCTATGATGCAGGATGTTTCAATCAACAGAATTCTATTAGTTCTACCTTAGGAAAGCGATGTTATTAGGGACTATTGGAAAGGACATGGAAATAGCCTCCCTCTATTCAACTGGACATTAAATGTGCTTGTCAAGGAAAAAAAGGTTCTGTCTAGATATGGATTATATAAATATACATACCAAATCTATAGAAAATTGCCTTAGGAGGTGCTTTCTGAGCTTCCATAAATTCCTCCCTGGAATATTATTAAAGATACCCATTACGGCAATACTTTCCCTGCTTCATTCATAAAAGATGCATAGATGCATGCATGTAATAAAGGAAATTTCTTACTGAAACACATATTTCACTCTAGTAAGTCTGTTTTAATGATTGAAAAAAAATAAATGTCTCACATGAGAAGGATTTAAAAGACAGGTCAGCTAAAATAGTTCTTTGATTATGTAAAATCACTGGTGGTTGATCTACTGTGTCAGATGTGAAATGAGATTAAATTGTTAAGAGTGAGTTTTAAATTCTCAGCATTAGACTGCATTAATAAATTGAGCAAAGACATGGTTCAAGTAGGATTGAAAGGTTCTGCTAAAACTAGACTGTTTAGATCCATTAGCAACATAGCTACAAAGAAAGAATATCTTATCAGAAAGCAGTGTAGTCTATGGAAAATTAATAGAGAGTGCTAGACTCAATCTTGGTGTAGAATTACATGGACGGGATTAGGAAGTGAGGGGAAGGTAATTAAGTAGAAAGAACAGCCGGAAAGAACTGAAAAGCAAAAGATCAGATGGTCCTGAAGTTGAGCCCCTCACCATCTGTTGGCAATCATCAAAATTTATTTGATCTTATTGTGTATTTCCTTTGTAAAAGGAAAAAAATAAAACCTCATTCTAGTGAATTAATAGGTGAGATGCAAGGAGAATGCCCATTATAACAGAGCTCATTATTGCAGCAAATAAAATCATTCCCACTGCAACATAACAAATACAATTAATATAATCTAGTTGTTTTGTCTTTGTCCGTCTCCCTGATATCAGCTTCATAAAAAGGTTCTTATGTTTTCCTGGCCTTTTGTGATTTAGTTGGAAGGCTTTGCCTGTAATTTTACTGCCATTGTTTGTTGTATGTTTGTCCATACAATTTGCTCTTGCAAAATTTCTGAGTTACTGCATGCATCCACTAGGAAAAGTAGCTCAATCAGCCCCTATGTTTCCCTTTCTATTCTGCATCAGCACCTGCGATTTCGGTATCAGTTAAGGGTGTTACTATATACCCAGTCATACAAAGCAGAAAACTCATTCCCTTTCTTTAACCTCTGGCTTTCATATCCAATCAATTACCGAACCCTCCTAAATGTTTTTCCTGTATGCTTTACCTTCTTTACCCCTTATTTCGAGGCTTCCTCTCTTCTTTTTCAGCTGTACTGCAACTTTTCACTGCAGGCTTTCATGCTCTTTCACTTTAACTACTACCTGCCTCTTTTCCTGTCCCCCTCAAATCCCTCTTCCATTACACAGAGAAAACACAAATCTGACCTTTCAATCCCCTGTTAAAAGATTTCTGTTTCCACAGCACTTACAGGATAAAGTCAAAAGGCATCTGTGTCATATAAGAAATCTTTAACCACAGCATCCGCTGACTATTTCAGCTCTCTAGCTCTTTTCTCCCATCTCACAGTTTATGCCCTCCAGCAAAACCATAGTGAGTAATTTATAAAGCAACTACTAATAAATAATTAAGCAATTGTTATTATAATCAACTCATGACATGCCTTAGGGACGAGTGTTTCTATTTATTCTTTAGGTCTGTGCTATGCATTAGTATTTAAAAATTAGCTGCTTGGGTTTTAGAGTGTGAGCCTTGCAAGTAAGGCAGAACACACTATACAGCCAGCTGTCACATGGGAGCATCTGCGCAAGAGGTCTCCGCACAGCTCAGCGAGACAAGCAGATACATCATCATATCTCTGAACACATATTAGTATTGCCCACCAGTCAAGCAGTGTGCAGCTGCACAAGAAAGCTGTATATTTTCCTTTATTAAAAAATGATTGAGACTGTCATTCTTTGTCTAGTATCATCTTTCATGAACCTAGCAGCACACTTTTAACATGCCGGATATTTGAAAGCTTTATCAGAAAAGGCTGGCTGCCTCAAATCAAGTGTTTTATTTAATTTAGTTCTGAAGTTGCTTAAGGAAAATAAATTGATGTCAGTTTTTTAATTTTAAAGTCACATTTGCATTGCAGATGGACTATTTAACAGTTCACATAATCAATAAAATTACTGCTGAAGCACAGGATGTGTTAATGAGAAACTCTAATATCTGAATAAATAGTTTCCTTCTGAAAATTCACTTCATGCCTGCTTGCTTGCTTGCTTAAGTTTGTTAATCATAAGAAATCACCATCTTGTGATAAAAAAAATGAATAGTTGAATATTTCCTCAAAGTAGTCAGCTCCTTGGACATAATATTCATTTATTTTTAGAGACTAACATATCTTTTATTTTTTCTCTCTTTTTTATTAATTTTTTTTCTTTCTTTTTTCTTTTTCTTTTTCTTTTTCTTTTTTTTTTTTTTTT